>OU892292.1:732243-864999 GCA_917834065.1 Ceutorhynchus assimilis | reverse complement strand
ACTACTAAAATTTTATGTGATTTCGAAAGAATTCCTCGTAATTTTCCATAAATTCCATGTAATTCTCCGGTTTTTTTTTTAATTACCAAAAAATTCAATGGAATTTGTTTGGAATCCTACGTTTTTTTTCTAGAATTTCATGTAATATCGCTGAAATTCTATGTAAAAAAACATCTACATTTTTTAAAAATACAAAGGAATTGCAAATTTTGTGACAAAGTAAAAAAATTCTAAATTTTCAAATTTTTTGAACAAAAAAGGGAATTTTAATTTATTTAAATTAAGTAATAGAATTGCAATTTTTTTGCAAATTTCAACATTTTTAAACGTTTTTGAAACATCTCAAACCTTCTTGGAATTAAAAATAAACTAATAAATAAAGTACAAACTCGTTGAAACAACGAAAAAATTCGTTACAATGTTTTAACGTTTTTGAAACATTTCAAATCTCCTTGGAATTAGGTACAAACTAGTTGGAACTAACTACAAATTCGTTGGAACAGCGAAAAGTTTCGTTGGCAATGAGTTTCAACACTTTGAAACGTTTTTGAAAACTGAAACTTCTTGGTATCAAGTACAAATTCGTTGAAACAGAGAAAAAATTCATTGCAACTAGTTTCAATGAGTTTCGACATTTTTTTACTTTTTTAAAACATCTCAAACCTCCTTGGAATTAAGTACAAACTCATTGGAACAGCGAAAAAATTCGTTGCAACAAATTTCAACATTTTTGAACTTTTTTGAAACAGCAAAAAAATTCGTTGTAACAAATTTAAATGGACTTCACCATGCTTTAACGTTTTTGAAACATCTCAAATCACCTTGAAATTAAGTACAAACTCGTTGAAACAGCGAAAAAACTCGTTGCGAAGTTTCAATATTTTTGAAACATCTCCATTTTTCTCGGAATTAAGTACAGATTCATTGGAAACAGTAAAAAACTCGTTGAAACGGCGAAAAAATTTGTTGCAACAAATTTCAATGTGCTTCAACATTTTTGAACGTGTTTGAAACATTCAAAATCTTCTTGAAATTGAGTACAAACTTGTTGAAAATAAGAACAAACTTATTGGAACAACGAAAAAATTCATTGCAATTAGTTTCAATGTGTTTCAACATGTTTTAACGTTTTTGAAGCATCTCAAATTTCTTTGGAATCAAGTACAAACTCGTTGGAATTACCTACAAACTCGTTGAAGTAGTGAAAAATTTCGTTGCAATGAGTTTCAACACTTTTGAACGTTTTTAGAACATCTCAAACTTTCTTGGAATTAAGTAAAAACTCGTTGAAATTAGGTACGATTCGTTGAAACAGCGAAAAAATTCGGTGCAACAAATTTCAATGTATTTCAATGTGCTTCAAAATTTTTGAACGTGTTTGAAACATTCAAAATTTTCTTGAAATTCAGTACAAACTTGTTGAAAATGAGAAAAAACTTGTTGAAACAACAAAAAAATTCATTGCAATTAGTTTCAATGTGTTTTCAACATGTTTTAACGTTTTTGAAGCATCTCAAATTTCTTTGGAATCAAGTACAAACTCGTTGGAATTACCTACAAACTCGTTGAAGTAGTGAAAAATTTCGTTGCAATGAGTTTTAATTAAGTAAAAACTCGTTGAAATTAGGTACGATTCGTTGAAACAACGAAAAAATTCGTTACAATGTTTTAACGTTTTTGAAACATCTCAAATCTCCTTGGAATTAGGTACAAACTCGTTGAAACAACGAAAAAATTCATTACAATGTTTTGAAGTTTTTGAAACATCTGAAATCTTCTTGGAATCAAGTACAAACTCATTGAAACAGCGAAAATATTCATTGCAACGAATTTCAACAAGTTTCAACATTTTCGAACTTTTTTGAGACATTTCAAATTTCCTTTGCATCAAGTAAAAACTCGTTGAAACAGCAAAAAAAATCGTTGCAACAAATTTAAATGGACTTCACCATGCTTTAACGTTTTTGAAACATCTCAAATCACCTTGAAATTAAGTACAAACTCGTTGAAACAGCGAAAAAACTCGTTGCGAAGTTTCAATATTTTTGAAACATCTCCATTTTCCTCGGAATTAAGTACAGATTCATTGGAAACAGTACAAACTCGTTGAAACGGCGAAAAAATTCGTTGCAACAAATTTCAATGTGCTTCAACATTTTTGAACGTGTTTGAAACATTCAAAATCTTCTTGAAATTGAGTACAAACTTGTTGAAAATAAGAACAAACTTGTTGGAACAACGAAAAAATTCATTGCAATTAGTTTCAATGTGTTTCAACATGTTTTAACGTTTTTGAAGCATCTCAAATTTCTTTGGAATCAAGTACAAACTCGTTGGAATTACCTACAAACTCGTTGAAGTAGTGAAAAATTTCGTTGCAATGAGTTTCAACACTTTTGAACGTTTTTAGAACATCTCAAACTTTCTTGGAATTAAGTAAAAACTCGTTGAAATTAGGTACGATTCGTTGAAACAGCGAAAAAATTCGGTTGCAACAAATTTCAATGTATTTCAATGTGCTTCAACATTTTTGAACGTGTTTGAAACATTCAAAATCTTCTTGAAATTCAGTACAAACTTGTTGAAAATGAGAAAAAACTTGTTGAAACAACAAAAAAATTCATTGCAATTAGTTTCAATGTGTTTCAACATGTTTTAACGTTTTTGAAGCACAAATTTCTTTGGAATTAAGTACAAACTCGTTGAAACAGCGGAAAATTTCGTTGCAATGAGTTTCAACACTTTTAAACGTTTTTAAAACATCTCAAACTTTTTTGGAATTAAGTAAAAACTCGTTGAAATTAGGTACGATTCGTTGAAACAGCGAAAAAATTCGGTGCAACAAATTTCAATGTATTTCAATGTGCTTCAACATTTTTGAACGTGTTTGAAACATTCAAAATCTTCTTGAAATTCAGTACAAACTTGTTGAAAATGAGAAAAAACTTGTTGAAACAACAAAAAAATTCATTGCAATTAGTTTCAATGTGTTTCAACATGTTTTAACGTTTTTGAAGCACAAATTTCTTTGGAATTAAGTACAAACTCGTTGAAACAGCGGAAAATTTCGTTGCAATGAGTTTCAACACTTTTAAACGTTTTTAAAACATCTCAAACTTTTTTGGAATTAAGTAAAAACTCGTTGAAATTAGGTACGATTCGTTGAAACAGCGAAAAAATTCGGTGCAACAAATTTCAATGTATTTCAATGTGCTTCAACATTTTTGAACGTGTTTGAAACATTCAAAATCTTCTTGAAATTCAGTACAAACTTGTTGAAAATGAGAAAAAACTTGTTGAAACAACAAAAAAATTCATTGCAATTAGTTTCAATGTGTTTCAACATGTTTTAACGTTTTTGAAGCACAAATTTCTTTGGAATTAAGTACAAACTCGTTGAAACAGCGGAAAATTTCGTTGCAATGAGTTTCAACACTTTTAAACGTTTTTAAAACATCTCAAACTTTTTTGGAATTAAGTAAAAACTCGTTGAAATTAGGTACGATTCGTTGAAACAGCGAAAAAATTCGGTGCAACAAATTTCAATGTATTTCAATGTGCTTCAACATTTTTGAACGTGTTTGAAACATTCAAAATCTTCTTGAAATTCAGTACAAACTTGTTGAAAATGAGAAAAAACTTGTTGAAACAACAAAAAAATTCATTGCAATTAGTTTCAATGTGTTTCAACATGTTTTAACGTTTTTGAAGCACAAATTTCTTTGGAATTAAGTACAAACTCGTTGAAACAGCGGAAAATTTCGTTGCAATGAGTTTCAACACTTTTAAACGTTTTTAAAACATCTCAAACTTTTTTGGAATTAAGTAAAAACTCGTTGAAATTAGGTACGATTCGTTGAAACAGCGAAAAAATTCGGTGCAACAAATTTCAATGTATTTCAATGTGCTTCAACATTTTTGAACGTGTTTGAAACATTCAAAATCTTCTTGAAATTCAGTACAAACTTGTTGAAAATGAGAAAAAGCTTGTTGAAACAACAAAAAAATTCATTGCAATTAGTTTCAATGTATTTCAACATGTTTTAACGTTTTTGAAGCACAAATTTCTTTGGAATTAAGTACAAACTCGTTGAAACAGCGGAAAATTTCGTTGCAATGAGTTTCAACACTTTTGAACGTTTTTAAAACATCTCAAACTTTCTTGGAATTAAGTAAAAACTCGTTGAAATTAGGTACGATTCGTTGAAACAGCGAAAAAATTCGGTGCAACAAATTTCAATGTATTTCAATGTGCTTCAACATTTTTGAACGTGTTTGAAACATTCAAAATCTTCTTGAAATTCAGTACAAACTTGTTGAAAATGAGAAAAAACTTGTTGAAACAACAAAAAAATTCATTGCAATTAGTTTCAATGTGTTTCAACATGTTTTAACGTTTTTGAAGCACAAATTTCTTTGGAATTAAGTACAAACTCGTTGAAACAGCGGAAAATTTCGTTGCAATGAGTTTCAACACTTTTAAACGTTTTTAAAACATCTCAAACTTTTTTGGAATTAAGTAAAAACTCGTTGAAATTAGGTACGATTCGTTGAAACAGCGAAAAAATTCGGTGCAACAAATTTCAATGTATTTCAATGTGCTTCAACATTTTTGAACGTGTTTGAAACATTCAAAATCTTCTTGAAATTCAGTACAAACTTGTTGAAAATGAGAAAAAACTTGTTGAAACAACAAAAAAATTCATTGCAATTAGTTTCAATGTGTTTCAACATGTTTTAACGTTTTTGAAGCACAAATTTCTTTGGAATTAAGTACAAACTCGTTGAAACAGCGGAAAATTTCGTTGCAATGAGTTTCAACACTTTTAAACGTTTTTAAAACATCTCAAACTTTTTTGGAATTAAGTAAAAACTCGTTGAAATTAGGTACGATTCGTTGAAACAGCGAAAAAATTCGGTGCAACAAATTTCAATGTATTTCAATGTGCTTCAAAATTTTTGAACGTGTTTGAAACATTCAAAATTTTCTTGAAATTCAGTACAAACTTGTTGAAAATGAGAAAAAACTTGTTGAAACAACAAAAAAATTCATTGCAATTAGTTTCAATGTATTTCAACATGTTTTAACGTTTTTGAAGCATCTCAAATTTCTTTGGAATCAAGTACAAACTCGTTGGAATTACCTACAAACTCGTTGAAGTAGTGAAAAATTTCGTTGCAATGAGTTTCAATTAAGTAAAAACTCGTTGAAAAGAGGTACGATTCGTTGAAACAACGAAAAAATTCGTTACAATGTTTTAACGTTTTTGAAACATCTCAAATCTCCTTGGAATTAAGTACAAACTCGTTGAAACAACGAAAAAATTCATTACAATGTTTTGAAGTTTTTGAAACATCTGAAATCTTCTTGGAATCAAGTACAAACTCATTGAAACAGCGAAAATATTCATTGCAACGAATTTCAACAAGTTTCAACATTTTCGAACTTTTTTGAGACATTTCAAATTTCCTTTGCATCAAGTAAAAACTCGTTGAAACAGCAAAAAAAATCGTTGCAACAAATTTAAATGGACTTCACCATGCTTTAACGTTTTTGAAACATCTCAAATCACCTTGAAATTAAGTACAAACTCGTTGAAACAGCGAAAAAACTCGTTGCGAAGTTTCAATATTTTTGAAACATCTCCATTTTCCTCGGAATTAAGTACAGATTCATTGGAAACAGTAAAAAACTCGTTGAAACGGCGAAAAAATTCGTTGCAACAAATTTCAATGTGCTTCAACATTTTTGAACGTGTTTGAAACATTCAAAATCTTCTTGAAATTGAGTACAAACTTGTTGAAAATAAGAACAAACTTGTTGGAACAACGAAAAAATTCATTGCAATTAGTTTCAATGTGTTTCAACATGTTTTAACGTTTTTGAAGCATCTCAAATTTCTTTGGAATCAAGTACAAACTCGTTGGAATTACCTACAAACTCGTTGAAGTAGTGAAAAATTTCGTTGCAATGAGTTTCAACACTTTTGAACGTTTTTAGAACATCTCAAACTTTCTTGGAATTAAGTAAAAACTCGTTGAAATTAGGTACGATTCGTTGAAACAGCGAAAAAATTCGGTGCAACAAATTTCAATGTATTTCAATGTGCTTCAAAATTTTTGAACGTGTTTGAAACATTCAAAATTTTCTTGAAATTCAGTACAAACTTGTTGAAAATGAGAAAAAACTTGTTGAAACAACAAAAAAATTCATTGCAATTAGTTTCAATGTATTTCAACATGTTTTAACGTTTTTGAAGCACAAATTTCTTTGGAATTAAGTACAAACTCGTTGAAACAGCGGAAAATTTCGTTGCAATGAGTTTCAACACTTTTAAACGTTTTTAAAACATCTCAAACTTTCTTGGAATTAAGTAAAAATTCGTTGAAAATAGGTTTGAGATGTTTTAAAAAAGTTAAAAAATGTCGAAACTCATTGAAACTAGTTGCAATGAATTTATTCTCTGTTTCAACGAGTTTGTACTTGATTCCAAGAAGATTTCAAATGTTTCAAAAATGTTTGAAAGTGTTGAAACTCACTGCAACAAAAGTTTTCGCTGTTCCAACGAATTTGTAGTTAGTTCCAATGAGTTTGTACTTAATTCCAAGGAAATTTGAGATGTTTCAAAAACGTTGATACATTGTAACAAATTTTTTCGTTGTTTCAACGAGTTTGTACTTATTTCCAACGAGTTTATATTTAATTCCAAGAAGGTTTGAGATGTTTCAAAAACGTTTAAAAATGTTGAAATTTGCAAAAGAAATTGCAATTCCATTAATCAATTGAAATAAATTAAAATTTCCTTTTTTGTACAAAACATTTGAAAATTTAGAATTTCTTTACTTTGTCATAAAATTTACAATTCCTTTGTGTTTTTAAAAAATTTAGATTTTTTTTTACATAAAATTTCAGCGAAATTACATGAAGTTCTAGAAAGAAAGTAATTCCATTGAATTTTTTTGGAAATTAAAAAAAAAAAATTGAAGAATTACATGGAAATTATGGAAAATTACGAGGAATTCCTTCGCAATCACATAAAATTTTAGAGGTATAATATGGGATTCCAAAGAAATGACTGATTTTTAAAAAATTATATGAAATTCTAATGAAATTACGTGGAATTCTAAAGAAATTACGTAGAATTACATGGAATTCCAGTAAAATTACATAAAAATTAAGGAAAAAAACGCGGATTCCAAACATTCAATTCTAAGGAAATTACGTACCTAAAATTCTAATGAAATTACTTAAATGCAATTTCGATGTACAAAACAAAACCGTGGAATTCCAAAAAATTCCTTATAATTGCGTAAAATTGTAAGATAATTACGTGCAATTCCAGTGTAAATAAAAAATTGAAATTTCGAGTAATTACATAAAATTCCTTTGAAAATACATTGAATTCCGATAAAATTACATAAAGTTCCAAACTTTCTTTAAAAATTTTCATGTAAATTATATGAAATTCTAGAGAAAAAAAATTAAAATTCCAATAAATACCGTTAAATGTTGATTTTTAGGGAAAAATGATGCAGAATTCCATCGAATTTACATAAAATTCCAAAAAAATTACTTAAAAATCGAAAAATAAATATGAAAAATTTTGATGAAATTATATGGAATTTAACCGAATTAAGATAAATTTCATGGAATTCTAAAAACATAACGAGATTACACGTAATTCCCAAAAAAAAGCGGAATTTTAATGAAATTACATACGTTGAATTCCAAAAATAATAATTTGGAATTCCCTTAATTTTTCGATAAATTTGGAATTCATTTATATTTTCAAAAAATGTAAATTTTTTTATCATTGTTTAAAAAATTTGCAATTTCTTTATGTTGTCAAAAAGTTTGAATTTTTTTACACAGAATTTCAGCGAAATTACATGAACTTCTAGAAAAAAAAAAATGTAGGATTTCAAAGAAATTCCATTGAGATTTTAAGAAATTGAAAACATTTCCAGAGAATAACATGGAACTAATGGAAAATTACGAGGAGTTTCCTGAAATTTTAGAGGATAACATGGAATTCCAAAGAAATTACGTAAAAATAAAAAAAAAAGATTTCGCAGAATTTTAAGAAATGAAGTGAAATTCCAATAAATTATTGAAAAATGTCGTGAAATTCCAAAGAATTGACTTTGAATTTTAAAGAAGCTACGTAAAATTACATGAAATTTCAGTGTGCTTACGTAGAATTCCAAAGAAATTTCTTGGAATTCCAGTAAAATAACATGAAATTTAAGGGAAAAAACGCAGAATTCCAAACAAAGAACAATCAATTCTAAGAAAACTACGTAAAGTTCCAATGAAATTTAATGGAATTCCGACGTACAAAACAAGAATTGCATAAAATTCCCTTGAAAATAGATTGAATTCCGGTAAATTTACATAGAGTTTCAAAAAAAAACCTGACATTCCAATGAAACTACATATTTTTAAATAAATTCCAAAGAAATTTTGCTCAATTTTGGGAGAAAATATATATTACTAGAAAGAGTATTAAATTCTCTCAATTTGTTCAACGGTTAATAAGAGATTAAGGTGAAAAAGTTTAAAATTAAAATTCAAAAAAACTCGAATTACGTAAAAACTCGTTGAAATTAAGTACGATTCATGAAACAGCGAAAAAATTCGTTGCAACGAGTTTCAATGGGTTTCAACATTTTTGAACGTTTTTGAAACATCTCAAACCTCCTTGGACTAAAGTACGAAATCGTTGGAATTAAATACTTGTTGAAAACGTGAAAAAAAAAAATTGCAACGAGTTTCAATATGCTGAAACATTTCAAATTTTCTTGGAATCAAGTACAAACTTGTTGGAATTGAGAAGGTAAAAATTTGTTGAAACTGTATAAAAATTCGTTGCAACCAGTGTCAATGGGTTTCAACATTTTTAATATTTCAAACTTTCTTGGAATTAAATACAAGCTCGTTGGAGTTAGGTACAATCTCGTCAAAAAATTCGTTGCCACGAGTTTCAATAAGTTTCAACATTTTTGAACGTTAAATATCTCAATTTTTCGTTGGAATTAAGTATAAAATCGATGCAATTAAGTACAAACTCGTTAAGGGTCAAATTATGGACCAACTGGTAAGTGTTTAGTTGTTACCTAGCAGGAACTTTCTTTTATCTAGAGCATGTTAGGTAACAACCAGACGTTTATCAGTCAGTCCATAATTTGGCCCTAAGACAGCGAAAAAAATTATTGCATCGAGTTTCAACGATTCTGAACAATTTTGGAACGAGTTTTTTTTTTTTGAGAAAATTGAATTTTTGATAAAATTTTGTTTTGTAAAGTTTTCAAATAAGATTTTCTTTTTAATTTTTTTGCGTTTTTAAAAAGTCACTTGATAAGGATAATAGCGTTGTTTTTCATTAATTTAGACCCGCTTTATCGATTGCTAAAGTCAAACCTTTTCGAGATAATCTGCTTTGAAGGTTTTCCAAAATTCGAGATAAAGTTTCAACTTTGAGGCTCAATATTTCGAAAACTATTGAAGTTCTAAAATTTAATCTTGTTTCATCTTGAAGAGCTTTTGATTACGAATATATAAATATAAATTTGTGAAAGATTAATTGAGTTACAAGCAATTTTGAAAATGTGCTAATTTATCAAATATGCAAAGTAAAATTCTTCAAAAGTTAACAAGTCAACAATGAAATCCATTCAAACGAAAATATTCTTATACACCCCCGATGGCGAAGCATAATTTCCGAAAATATTATTCATAATATTTTCCAAAGAAGGAGTTTGCTTTCCTCATGTTTTGTTGACTTGTATATACTATAGCGACCCAAATAGAGTTTCTTTCATTATCGTATTTCTAAAGATTCTTCTTATTAAGTTTTCCCGATCTTCAAGACGACGACGAATGCTCTGGGAAAATGGGGGAAATGCAACAATAAAGCGAAAGAGTCGATTTCGTTCCAGAAAAGTTTTCGTGCATAATTGAATCCCTATACATAAGAAAATTCTTAATTAAAGTAAAAACTTTTAACATAGTATTACTTTGTCTTGGTTAAAGTATAATTTGATTATTTTTGCAGTCAAAAATCTCTATAAACATAAAGCAACTTACACATATAAATCCCAATTTAAACCTTATATAGAACGAAACAAAGATGTTTCTCCTTTATATTCTCTATAATACAAAATAAAGCCCTCTCAGAAAAACATCAATCTGACCGGATGTAATCGGCAAAGCAGGAAATAAACTGGGAAATGGGAAAAGATTTTCAAATGGAATATTATTTTTAAAAAGTAACTGCTTTTTTTTTTTTTGAAATTAACCAATAAGAATCAAGTGAATTTCAAAAATGGAAATATATTTTTTCAATTAAAAAAGATAATATGCGAAACAAAACGATTTTTCTTTTTGTCCAAACCGAATCGAACAATTCACTTGTTGATTTCCTGCTTTACACTGGAAACACAATTTGGACCGCGTCCAAACATCTGGAACGTTTAATCGAAAACCTGGAAAATGTGTTTTGTTATTCTCGTGTGTGCCAGTTTTGCTTTGTCAAACAGTATTGGAGGTAATGAATATTGATTTTATTATGCACTCAGATTGAAAGAAATATATTTAATTTCAATCTTTTTTTTAACAAATTTAAGAATTTTCAAATAAATTCTCATTTTTCTTCACAATTTATTTGGCTACGATGAGCATTTTAAAATTTGATTTTTTTTATACTTAAACAAACAATCTTTTCTCTATTCACTTCCAAAACTTCAATGTAATAATACCTGAAACATTTTCCATAAAAAAAAAATAAAACATCTCTTAATGTAATTTTTCGGAAACTTGATTTTTTCTAAAATGACATTTTGCCTTATAGCTCCGTTAATTTCAATCCAATCTTAACGTAATTAAGCTCAAAATAACCAAATTAAACTCTTTTCAAATCACTTATTTATAGTTTTGATGCAATGTCAATATTTTTGCAACTGCAAAGCTTCAAATATTTTTAACAAAATTTTTATAAAAATAAACGAGCAAATAAAAATTCAAACTTTTTACTCAACTTTCAATCTTTTCTCGATCCACTTGCAAAATTTCAATCTCATTCCTCATAGATTTGCCTTAAAAAAAAAAAAAAACCATTCCTGAATGTTGTAATCTAGAAGTCTTTAACGTTGACACTTTTGACAGATTTGTTGTTAACATTTGACAGGTATTTTGACATTTTTAATGGCTTTTCTACTCATTTTGAGGAGCGCCCTATTGAAACCCCAATTTCACAACTATTTTTAAAAAAATCAACTTTGGTTTGTGGAACTTTTTTGATGACTTTGAAATTCATAAAAACTGGTAAAGTAAAAGGTAAAAATTAAAAAAGTAAAAATTAAAAAAGATAGAAATGTATAATATGATGATGTTTAGGACCAGCCTGTTTTAATAGAAACAGGCAAACTTAATTTTTGAAATAAGTTGAAAATAAGAAAAAACGACTCACGATAAAGATTTAAAAAAATGGGTATTGGTAAGGTCTCACCTCTGTGTCCTGGATTCTAGCTTACCCGGCCGGGGTTTCTTGATGCTCCCAAAAATGAGCTTCCGGATAGTATTATTGAGCAAAAGTACATCCGATAACCGAAATCATTGAGATCGATTGTTCTCAACGTGTCACCAAAAAACGCGGATGTAAAAGACCGTGACGCTCGTCGACTGGAGCTGTACTTTTTAACACTGTCGTAGGTTTCGTATCTCCATCGTGAGGTATAGCGCGCAAAAACCCCACAAAAAGGTATATGTTTATAAAAACTCAACGCTCGATTCTTGACTCTGTGATGGAGTCCTATTAATATCGATAAATAAGAATTACCCAATTCTGAACATTCCGCCCACCAAAAATAATAACTTATTTTTCCTTTCTGTCCGCAACAATACAATACAACGGCCATATGTATAACATTGAGCGTACCTATGATAAGCCCCCCCCAAAAAAAAAAAAATCCTATAAGTATAATTAATAATTAAGGTCGATACCTGAAATAATCAGGTACGAAACCCACGTAATAAAGAAACAAAAAAAAAATTGACAGGTAATAATAACAATAATAATAGCTAAGTACCTAATAATAATAATAAAAAAAAAATACTTAATATTAAATCCTATAAGGCCAATTATTCTATGGGCAAGGCACACAACTTAACTAAGGGCCTATCCATAAAACCTTTAGCCGTACGGACTTGCACAATTCGCACGACCTTATCGCGACTGAGATACAACTTAGTAATGCGCCCAAGAACCCATTGTAAGGGGGGCGAATTTTCATCCTTAATTAGGACCAGAGTGCCGACTGTAGGAGCCTTTTCCTCTCGGTTCCACTTATGCCTCTGCTGAAGAGTGTGCAAGTACTCCACTGACCACCTCTGCCAAAAATGTTGATGCATGTGTTGGAGTAATTGCCATCTAGTAAGCCTGTTACTATTAATTGATATGAGATTTTCATCCGGAGGAGTCGTTAAAGGCTCCAGGGTTAGAAAATGTCCTGGGGTAAGACAAGTAAGGTCGTTGGGATCGGAACTCAGTCTACATAAGGGTCTTGAATTCAAGACGGATTCGATTTGTACAACAACGGTAGATAGCTCCTCGAATGTAAGCACCTGCGTACCTACAACGCGTCGCAAATGATTCTTTACTGACTTCACCGCCGCTTCCCATAATCCTCCAAAGTGAGGCGAAGCCGGAGGATTGAAATGCCACTTAATAGCGAGGCATTGCGAAGACTGTTTTGAATATTGCTCCAATAAATTATTTGCGCCCACAAAATTTGTACCCTGATCGCTATAAAGGTCAGAGCAAGCGCCTCTACGACCGACAAATCTTCGAAGAGCCGCCAGAAATGCTACCGAAGATAGGTCCGAAACAACCTCCAAATGCATAGCCTTGGTGGCTAGGCAAACAAATACGCAAATATAACCCTTCTGACTGCAAATCCCGCGTCGCCTTCCCAGAGTTATTTGCACCGGACTCATAAAATCTATTCCAGTGTGACGAAAGGGTTTTATTTGAGAAAGACGCGCAGAGGGCAAATCGCTCATGAATGGCAAAAAGGAAGTAGGTCTCAACCGAAAGCATATCACACACTTTGACAGAACATGACGAATAGCCGCCGGGCTGAAAGAATCCAGAACTGCTGCATCAAGAGATATTCCAGAGTTTGCAGTCCAACATGGCAATGCTCACGATGGCATGATTCCATAACGAGGTCTGTGATTCGATGAAGCCTAGGCAAGAGCATTGGATGCTTTGCTTCAAAAAGAAGCTTTCAATTTCTTAGACGTCCGCCTACTCGAATAATGCCTTTCTCATCCAAAAAGGGACTCAACTTTCTCACAGTCTTGGAGCACCATTTACCTGCTCTAAGATTACGCAAGTCATCCGCAAATGCGGATTGTTGCGCCAACCTAACCAATACTATCAAGGCTTGGTGCAACTCAATTTGCATCAAAGAAACAAATTGTCGCGCATTAACGCGTGCTCGACAATTATCAATGAATCGCAGACAATAAGCTACAATACGCTTTATTTTTTGAAGAGATGAATATTTATTCAACAGAGTCTCAATAACATTAAGGGGGACACTGGCGATACACACTAAGATTCTCTCCTCACAGTCAACATTCTCTCCCACCACTGGAGAGAAACTACTAGCTGGCCAGAGCTCACTGACCTCTTTAAGCCACGGTGGCCCCGCCCACCATAACGGATGGTCGCAAAGCTGACCAGGCAAAATGCCTCTGGAAGCGCAATCGCTAGGGTTTTCCTTTCCACTTATATAAAACCAACGGGAAGGTGGAATGATTTCCTGAATTTTGGCAACACGATTAGCCACGAAACTTTTCCAACGATGGGATGATGACCTCACCCAACTCAGAACAACCGTTGAGTCAGACCAAGCAAACACATTATCTATCTGGACAGTCGTAAAAGATGCCATCACAAATTCAAGAAGTTCGCACAACAGAACAGCCGCACACAATTCCAGCCGGGGTATAGACAATCGCTTAAGTGGGCTTACTCGGCTTTTAGCGCATAATAGGGTGACAAAGACTTCATTCGACACGTTCACTTGTCTTAAGTACACCACGGAAGCGTAAGCCTTTTCCGAAGCATCACAAAATGCGTGTAACTCAGAAAGTATCACATTATCTACAGTTGCCCTTCGAGATACACTCACACTGGCCAAACCAGGCAGCTGAGAAACAAAGGAATCCCACTGAGCGACAACCAAATCCGAAGGACTCTCATCCCATCCCAATCCTTCAATCCACAACAACTGAATTAAACATTTAGCAACAATGACTACTGGAGCCAGAAAACCCAACGGGTCGTATATCTTAGCAATCTCCGACAGAATATTGCGCTTCGTGCAAGATCTATTAATGGACTTTACACAATACGAAAAACAATCTGACAAGGGCGACCACTGAAGGCCTAAAACCTTGATACCAGAGAACTCCCTGTCTTCAAAGGAAAAGGGTTGGTGGTGTGAATTTGGCACACCAGAAAGTACCTGAGGACAATTGCTGCTCCATTTTCGCAGTTCAAATTCTCCCAAGGCTAATAAAGATACCAATTGTCGCTGGGCTTCCAAGGCACCCTCTACAGAATCTGCCATACCAATTGCATCATCCACATAACAAGAATTGGTAAGAATATCCACAGCCAATGGAAACCTAGTCCCCTCATCCTTACAGAGCTGTAGCAATGTGCGAATGGCCAAATATGGGCTAGAAGATAATCCATAGGTCACCGTATTCAGCCTGAATTCCTGAAACGGTTGGGCAGGAGATGACCTCCACAAAATTCTCTGATAGTCTCTGAATTGCTCGCTCACCAAAATTTGGCGATACATTTGCCGAACATCGGCCGTGAAAACAATTTTGAAACGACGAAAAGACAACAAAATTGTAGCAATATCATTCTGGAGCTTTGGTCCTGTCAACAAAAGTTCGTTGAGTGACACACCGCTCGAAGTTTTGCAAGATGCATCAAACACCGCCCGCAACTTATCACTATCCGCCTTTATGACTCCGTGATGAGGGATGTAATATTTCTGATCAAGCGTTACATCACGAATGCTATCATTCACTACGGACATGTGTCCTTGATCAATGTAATCCTTCATAAATTCCTGGTACTTTTCACAGAGTATGGAATTTTTGCCAAGACGAGCTTCCAACAACTGAAATCGCCGAGACAGCCTAGATCAAACCATTTATTTTGTCGGACAAATGTTGTTTCATATTATTTATGAAACTATCTCAATATTCAGCTAAAAAATTAACTGTTATTATTTACATTTGTATTATCACCAAATAGACATGTTTTCCACCTGCGCACTCTGTTAGCTACCTGTTTATTTGTAGGACAGTGTGACCATTTAATTGTAATAATATTTACCAACCTACATTGAAAAAATCAACTTGTTATTAATCATTTTTTATGCAACGTAATTGCTACATGTTTGAGGGGGGGGGCATCGTAGACCAAACCCTTTATTTTGTCGGACAAATGTTGTTTCAAATTATTCATAAAATTATCTCAACATTTAGCTGAAAAACTAACTGTTATTAATTAAATTTTCATAGTCACCAAATCGACATGTTTTACACCTGCGCAGTATGTTAGCTACCTGTTTTCGCAATTTTCGAAGAGAAAAAAGTTGGGCGTCTAGGTGAAATGAAGCTGCATTGAAAAAACTAGCTTGTTATTAATGATTTGGAAAAAAGGTCCTTGGCCCCCGGACTATCTGTGATGGAGTCCTATTAATATCGATAAATAAGAATTACCCAATTCTGAACAAGTTTTGTTTAAGAAAACATAAATAAATAAAGAAACTATGAAGTAGTGTTGCCAACTGCAGATCAAATATTATAGTATAGAACGCTATAAAATTATAATATATTTGTACAAATTATAATATCCTGCTAGAGACAGATGACCACCAATTGTCCTGGTGGGACACACAAAAATCGAACTATTATGAAATTTTCTGGACAAAACGAGAAAAGTCAGGGGCGTATCATGCAAAAATTTCAAATTTTTCCAGTGAAAAATATTGAAAATTAATGAAAATCAACTAAATCAGACATAAATGCACCATCTAACATTTTATTTTTTCTCTGGGAAACGATTCAAGGGAAAATTATGATATTTTTTGGAAAAAAAAAGTCAGGGGCGTACCATAGTAAAATTCCAAATTTTTCCAGTGGAAAATAACCTCATTGAAAATTAATGAATATCAACTAAATTAGGCATAAATGCACCATCTTACATTTTATTTTTTTTTCTGGAAAACTATTCAAGGGAAAATTATGATATTTTCTGGAAAAAAAGAAGAAAATCAGGGGCGTATCATAGTAAAGTTTCAAATTTTTTCAGTGGAAAATAACCCCATTGGAAATTAATGAAAATCAACTAAATTTAGACATAAATGCACCATCTAACATTTTATTTTTTTTTCTGGAAAACTATTCAAGGGAAAATTATGATATTTTCTGGAAAAACATGAAGAAAATCAGGGGCGTATCATAGTAAAGTTTCAAATTTTTTCAGTGGAAAATAACCCCATTGGAAATTAATGAAAATCAACTGAATTAGCCATAAATGCACCATCTAACATTTTATTTTTTTTTCTGGAAAACTATTCAATGGAAAATTATGATATTTTCTGGAAAAACATGAAGAAAATCAGGGGCGTATCATAGTAAAGTTTCAAATTTTTTCAGTGGAAAATAACCCCATTGGAAATTAATGAAAATCAACTAAATTAGCCATAAATGCACCATCTAACATTTTATTTTTTTTTCTGGAAAACTATTCAAGGAAAAATTATGACAATTTCTAGAGAAAATTCAGGGGCGCATCACACTAAAATTTCAAATTTTTCCCGCGAAAAACAACAAAATTGAAAATAATTTTAAAAATTAAATAGGGGTGCGTTCGATAATATCTTTTTTGGTATAAAAAAAGTATAAAAAAAGGAGCCGCTCGGAAAAATGAATGAAATTGACAATTGACAGTGTAAACCCAGTCACCAAAAAAAACACTAAACTAACATTTTTGACTGTTGACATTTAAGGGCTAAGGAGAACTGGAAAAAGGAATTTTCCAGTAAAAAACTAAATAATTTGATAATGCATAATTATAGTATTTTAGGCGTACTATAATGATCTTTGATAGTACATAGTACATAACCATTCAATTAAAGTACAAATACTAATTATAGTACGGTTGGCAAGACTAGCGCCCTATCAAAGCCTCAATTTTACAACTATTTAAAAAAAAATTCAACTTGGGTTTGTGGAACTTTTTTGAGTTTTTTCAACTGATTTTTGGGTTTTTTCAACTCTATTAGGTTCTTTTAGGTTTTTTTTTTTTCAATTTGATCATTTTTTAAAAGTTTTTTTAACTTTTGATTTTTTCCTAACTTTTTAGATTTCTTGTTGGGTTTTTCAACTTTTTTAAGTCAACTTTTCCAAGTTTTTTCAACGATTCAAATTTTTTCAGGTTTTTTATTTTTTTTTTTTTTTTTTGTTTTTCCACTTTTTTGAATTTTTCCCACTGTTTCAGGTTTTTTGATTGTGTTCAGTTTTTTTGAGTTTCTTCAACTTTTATGACTTGTTTCAACTTCCTTGAGGTTTTTTTGAGGTTTGTCAATTTTTTTGAGTTTTTTCAGTTTATTTGCCTTTTTGAGTTTTTTTTTTTTCAATTTTTTCAACTTTTTTTTGACTTTGTTCGGCTTTGTTAAGTTTTCTAATTTTTTTAAGTTTTCTTAAGTTTGCTTAGCTATTTTGAGTTTCTCCAACTGTTTAGAGTTCATTTAATTTTTCAGTTTTTACAACTATCTGAAGTTTTTTCAACTTTTTTAGTTTTTTTTTTAGTCTTTTCAACTTCTTTGGATTTTTTTCAACTTTTTTGAGTTTTTTTTTCAATTTTTGTAATTTTTTAATGCAAATAAGTTCAGTTTTCGCCTAACAGTATCGTTAATTTTAACGTTATTGAGCTCTAATTATTAAAGTAAATTAAACTCTCTATAATTCCAAGGAATTTCATAGGATTTAATTCATAATAATGGGAAAAGTTAAGGGGGTTGTCAGAAACAAGGTGACACCAGTGGCGTACATATTTACTCGATCGACCAACGAATGTAGATTTATACGGAAATATACAAAATAAATATGGAATTCTAGGAAATTACGTAAAGTTTCTACGAAGTTAAATGCCATTAAGTGGAATTCCGAAATATTCTCGTAGAATTAAATGAAATTTTTGCGGAATTCTTATTGAATTATAAAAAAAGTTACAATAAAATTTCTATAAATTTTCATAAAATTACAATAGAATAAATATTAAAGAATTTCATCAAATTTTTTAGTGTAATTTCGAGAAATTTTATAGTAGAATTCCGAGAGATTCCATGAAATTTTATGATGGAATTCCGAAGAATTTCATGGAATTTTTAAAAGTGAAAAATTCTTGTGGAATTACATAGAATTTCTGTGGAATTCCCATAGAAGTACAAGTAGAATTTCAGTTGATTTCCGACAAATTATTTGACATATTATAGGGAATTCACGTAAAATTATTACATTGAGTTTCAGTGAGATTTCGAAAAAACCTCATGTAATTACATAAAGTTTTACTAGAATGCCGAGGAATTCTTGGCTGATAACTTGAATATTCAGTCAAATTTCAAGATTTTTTTTTTGTAATTATATGAAATTTTACAAAAAATTCCCGTTTAATTACATGGAATTTTGATAATACTCACGAAATTACATGAAATTTAAGTGGGATTTCGACAATTCCTATCGATTTACATAAAATTTGAGTGAAATTCTGAAAAATTCCCATGTAATTACATTAGATTTTATTGGAGTTTTGAAAATTTTCCGGCTAATAACTTGGAATTTCAATGAAATTCCGGAATTTTTATTGAAATTTTCAGAAATTTCCATCGAATTGAATAGAATAAAATTGGATTTTCTCTAAAATTAACTGTTTAGGTTTTACAGCTTGTCAAAGTTGTAAGAAGTTAATTTTCAACTGTCAATATTTCCAAAACAATTGAACTTAAGTAAAGGGTATATCACATGAAATCTGCTCAGAATTTCACGTAGAATCTAAATATGCAATTACATACAGGGTGTTCTATTTAAAATAACAAAATTCTGTCGCATACTCCATAAACGGAGCAACCTGTATATTCAAAAATATTTTCAACTAATGCATATTAGAGTATCAAACAATTTTCTAAGTCAAAAAAAAAAAAAAAATTTTTTGCTTGAATTTATCGAAACAAAATCAATTTTCAAAATTCACCGAAACTCAACTTAACTTAAATTTATTGGATCAATTTTTATTTTCAATTTAAAACAATTGAAGCGCGTTGGATAATTTTTTTTTCCAACGAGTTTCTACCAAGTTCCAATAAAAAAATTTAAAATTATTTAAAAAAAAAAAATCACAAGTTTATTGAAACTCGTTGGATTTTTTTTATTTATTCAACAAGTTTCAAAAAATTCAAAATTACTTAAACTCTTTGTTACATTAATTTTTAATTTGAAATAATTGGAATAAATTTTTTTCCTACGAATTTCTCTCAAGTTTTAATTATAGAATTTTGAAAATTCTAAAATTAATTTTAAAAAAATGTATTAAAATTTATTGAAACTCGTTGGATTATTTTTTTTTTTTGTTTATTCAAAGAATTTTAAAAAATTCAAAAGTTATTAAAATTACTTACAAAAAACTCGTTCGATTAATTTTTGGTTTGAATTTGAAACAATTGGAGCTCGTTATTTATTAATTTTTTCCAACGAGTTTTTATCAAGTTTTGACAACGATGTTTTAAAAAGTTCTAAAAGAATTTTAATTTCATGAAATTTCGAATCAAAATCCAATTTTTTCCAACGAGTTTCAATAAGTTTTAACAAATGCTGAAAATATCTTAAACATTTTTATATTTTTTTAAATTGAAATTCGTTGGATCTTCTCGAAATATAGAAAATTAAAAGAAAAAAATTCGAAGAAAGTTAATTTACTCGCTAGGGCTCGTGAGTTAAACTTTCTTCTCATGAGTAAACATTCATTTAATTCACTTGGTGTATAAATAACTATAAATTAGTGTTATTAAGTAATAATATTATCATGTCTTTAGCGAAGCTATCAAATAAAAGAACTGTCGCTATTAATCGAATTACAGAAGCTTATAATTTAGCGGTAAAAGCCAAAACAGATCCTTCACAGCATACATATTTTCAAGTGATTTATGAAAACATAGATGAGGCTTACGAGGATTTTAAAAAGCGCCACAATGAAATTATCGGTCTTATTGATTCGGACGCCGAATTTGAAATTCAAGATGCTATTAGAAAGAGTGCAGATGCATTTTATTTCAAAACAAAAACAATTTATACAGAACTGTTCCCAATTCACGCACATCCTGGCAGCTCAGTGTCGCTTTTAGGTCAAAACCAGCAAACAAATAAAGATGTAGATCTACCTCCTTTATCAGTGCCTTCCTTTGATGGAAATCCGCGAAAATGGCCTACCTTTTATGATGTTTATCGTTCGCTGGTTCATAACAATTCAAGATATTCGGATATACAAAAGTTTCAATACCTTCTTTCATTTTTAGAAAATGAGCCGGCCAACCTTTTAAGATCCTTACCTTTAATCGCCTCAAATTATCAGCAAGCATTTACAACTTTGGAAACCCGCTATCAAAATAAAAGATTGTTAGCAACGACGTACTGGAGCTCTCTTACTAATACACCTTCGTTAAAAAACAATTCTTCAAAAGAGTTAAGAGTATTACTAGACACTTTTTCAGAAAACACTGCGGCTTTGAGTAATTTAGGGTTCCCAGTGGACCAATGGTGTTTCGTTTTATTCAACATGTTATTACAAAAATTGGATAATGCTACTAGAATTTCTTTTGAATTAAAGTATAGTACTACCGAACTCCCAACACTTTTCAAAATTTACAAGATTTCTTACTAAACCATTGCAAAGCTTTAGAGTCGGTTCAACAAATGCCATCGCAAGGAACGAACTGGACTCCTTTGATAAACAGAACTCCGAAACCAAATACTTCGAAAAATCATTCTTATGATCAACATAATCCAAACACATTTTTAGCCAACACTTCCTCTCATCCTAACACATCGGGGGAACATTCACATTCCCATCAGGGCCAACCTCGTTCCTCTTCGAATAGCTGTAAGCTATGTAATAACGCTTCACACCCGCTGTCACAATGTTCAAAATTTATAGCAAAATCACCTGCAGATCGATTCGCGTTTGTCAAGCAGATAAACGCATGCTTAAACTGTCTTCATCCTAATCATTTGCTAAGGCATTGTCCTTCATCTTTCAATTGTCGCATCTGTCGTTATAGACATCATACTATGCTGCATCTTCCACAGACAGATCCTCTTCACTCGAGCACAAATTCTGCTACTTCCAGGAACTCAAGTCCACCGGTTACCAGCAGTAATCAGTCCTCAACGTTGTCGTAAGCATGCATAACTGGCAATCCATCTCCTCCCAACGGACTTTGCACTGCTCTGTCAGTTGCTGCATCACGTTCTACTACCGTTCTGCTATCAACTACAAAGGTTGAGATCTTGGATGCTAGAGGTAACTACCAGGTTGTGAGAGCAATCTTGGATAACGGCAGTCAGGCCAATTTTATTACCCAAACTTGCTTGAACCGTTTGGGGTTGGCTAGAGAGTCTTTAAATATACCTGTTTTGGGCCTTAATGAGTCCTGTTCGGCCAGCAACGGCATAACACATTGTAACATTCGCCCTAAGGGACGAGCCAGTCCAAACTATTTCTTTGATGCCTTTGTTTTGCCTAAAGTTTGTTCTGAAATGCCTTCGATTAAAATAAACCCGCAAGGTTGGGAGCATATTTCCAATCTTAAGCTAGGAGATGACCAGTTTCACATACCTGCAGCGGTAGACATGTTATTAGGAGCCGATATGTGTGCGCAGATATTTAAACCATCGGGGAAGAAACTAGGAAATCCAGGACAACCAACTGCCTTCGAAACCGTCTTTGGTTGGGTTTTGTTAGGGAAAACCGAGAATCGTTTCCCCGCTTCGAGTTCTGTTCATACTTACTTTGCAGTAATGGTGCCATCTTTGGATTTAAGTCTTAGACGGTTCTGGGAAATAGAATCAATACCATCTAAAATCCATCTGTCGCCCGATGATCAAAGGTGCGAAGAAATTTACAAAACCACTACTATTCGAGATAAATCTTCGGGTCGTTTTGTTGTGAATCTGCCCTTTCGGCACGCAGAGCCAGATTTGGGTGACACTTTCTCTTTAGCCTATCGTTGTTTTATGTCACTTGAATCCAGGTTACTGAAAAATCCCGAACTCTATGCCTTATATTCTAACTTCATGCACGAATATCTAAAAAATAATCACATGTCTATAATTCCCAATGATCAACCAAAACCAGCACTTGTAAATTATCTGCCTCATCATTGCGTGCTGAAACCGGAAAAGGCAACCACCAAACTAAGGGTTGTCTTTAATGCATCCGCGAAAGGATCAAGAGGCCTTAGTTTAAACCAAACACTTTTGACAGGTCCGAAGCTCCAGACAGATATTCAGGAAATCCTGTTAAAGTTTCGTGTTCATGCTGTCGTTTTTCTGGCCGACATAAAACAGATGTATTTGCAAATTCAAATTAACCCTAGTCACCGCGATTTCCAGAGGTTGCTCTGGCGCTTTCACCCTAAGGAACCACTTCGGGAGTATCGCCTTAATGGTGTCACTTTTGGGATCAGCTCCAGCCCCTTCCTGGCTATTCGTACAATACAGGAACTTGCGAATCTGGAAAAGAAAACGTACCCTAAGGCATCTCAAGTACTACATGAAAATATCTTTATGGACGATATTTGCGTAGGAACTGTATAATATGGTATTATTATAATATTGTTAATTGTGTTTCATCTACCTATTTGTATGAAAATTTGTAGTTAGTAACTATTATTATTATCAATGTGTTTGTGATTGGTGACATAAACAAGTAGTTGTCAATTGTTATAATAGATACAATTATTATGTACAGAATTTTTTAATAGATCTACTTAATAGAGGATCATATTAGAACGTGGTAAAACTGCTTTATTTTATAACTAAGGGCTTGACGAAGTTATACATGGTGTCAGGTCGCTAGTGAACCTACAACGTGTCGGAAGTGTAAAAAATATAGTCTAATTCGTCTTGTTTTAGGCTTGTTTAAGTTGTTTTTGCTGCACAAAAAAGAAAATGGAAAATTATTTTGGGCCTCCCGAACCGCTCGTACTTGATGGAAATATCTCTGAAAACTGGAAGAAATTTTCTCAAAAATTTGTCTTATTCTTAAATGCCACAGGATTAGACGCCAAAGCTGAGGATAAAAAAATTGCATGTTTTTTATCCATAATTGGTGATGATGGCCTTGACTTGTTCAACAGTTTTTCATTTGAGGCAGGTAAAGAAAATATTTTGACAGATATAATTAAGAAATTTGAAGATCATTGTGCTCCTCAAAAAAATGTTATTTTTGAAAGGGCAAAATTTAATACTGTAGTGCAAAAAGAAGGGCAATCTTTTGATAGCTTCTTGACCGAGCTGAGAAAGGCAGTCAAAACAACTGAATATTCCAATCAAGATGAGATGATAAGAGATAGAATTGTCATAGGTTTGAGAGACACTTCTAGTAAAGAAAAACTAATGAGAGAGGCTTCTTTAACTTTGGATAAAGCAATAAATTTCTGCAGAGCCACAGAAATCAGTAAATACCAAGTAAGGAACTTAGACAATGAATCTCGAGTAGATGCTATTAGAGCTAGTACAATCAGAAGCTTCAGTAAAACAGAAGACCCTAATAAGCTGTGTAAGAATTGTGGTTATAACCATAGGTTTGGAAATAGGTGCCCTGCTACTGGAAAAACATGTGCAAAATGCCAGGGTCGTGACCATTTTGCTAAGGTATGTCCAGATAAAAATGATTTTAATAAAAGTAAATTTTTCAAGAGAAAAGTCCATTGTGTGTCCAAAGAAGAAGACAGTTCTGAGTCAAATAGTGAAGCTGGAAGTGACTATGAGTTTTATGTGAGTTCTATTGATAGAGTTAGAAGAAAAATCGAAAACAGTACAGTAACAATGTGGACAAAGAAGGTATGGATCAATGGTAAGCCTGTAACATTCAAGTTAGACACCGGAGCCGAGGTAAGCACATTACCCTTGAATGTCTTGAATGAAATTGCCCCAAATTTGTCTATTCGCAAGACAAATATTACTTTGATGTCATATGGTGATCCGAATTTCAAATTAAATTGTTTAGGTGAAGTTATGCTAGAGTGTAGAGTTAAGAAGTTCAAAGAAAGACTTTCTTTTGTTGTAGTTAGTGCTGAAGGTCAGATTCCCTTGTTGGGGTTACAGGAATGTTTAAAATTAAATTTGATAAATAGGGTAGATTCTTTGAGCAAACAAATATTGTTTAAAACTTTAGAGGATGTTGTTAATAAATATTCAAATACTTTTGAGGGTTTAGGAAAGTTTGAAACACAACATCATATAACTTTAAAGCTAGACATAAAACCAAAAATAAATGCTATTAGGAGAGTGCCTCACATTTTGTTAGAACCCTTGAAAAAAAAATTATATGATCTTGTGTCCAAGGACATAATCGAAAAAATTGATAAACCATCAGAGTGGGTTATAGTTGAAAAACCAGATGGTAATCTTCGACTTTGTCTTGATCCAAAAGACTTGAATCAAGCTATACAGCGAGAACGCTTCCTAATTCCATCATATGATGATATTGCTATCAAATTAACAAACAAAAATTTTTTTACCGTGCTTGATATGAAAGATGGTTATTGGCAGGTTGAGTTGGATAATGAAAGTTCAGATTTAATGACATTTGGTACTCCGTTTGGTCGTTATAAGTTTAAGAGATTACCTTTTGGCATTTGTTCAGCCCTTGAGGTTTTTCAAAAAAAAAATTGTGAAATTTTTGGTGACATCCCAGGAGTGAGATTATATTTTGACGATTTGATAGTAACAGGTGCCACCGAGGCTGAACATGACCAAAACCTTAAGTGCGTATTAGATAAGGCTTCTGAACACAATCTAAAAGAAAATTCAGTTCAAAAAGGATAGTGTTAAATTTTTGGGTCAGATTTTTTCACATAAGGGTATTGAATCTAATAAGAAATACATTGAAGCTATTTTAAAAATGTCTGTTCCTAAGTGTAAGGCAGATATTTTGAGATTTTTGGGCATGGTCAAATTTATAGGCAAGTTTATACCAAATCTTTCTAAAATAACTGCTCCTTTGAGGAATCTAACTAGAAATGACGTTGAGTTTGAGTGGACAGAGGACAGTGAAAATTCTTTTAATAATTTATTACATTTATTAACTAACTCTCCTATTTTGTCATATTTTGATTCGAAAAAACTAATAGAAATAGAGACAGATGCATCAAAAGATGAGTTAGGAGCTTGTCTTATGCAAGAAGGCAAACCTGTAGCATTCGCATCACGCAGCCTTACTAAAACTGATCAAGCCTATGCTCAAATTGAGAAAGAAACTTAAATTTCATTACTTCATTTATGGAATGTTTACTAAAATTTATAGTGATCACAAATCTTTGGAGTCAATTTTTAAAAAAGAATTACAATCAGCTTCTCCAAGAATTTTAAGAATGAGACTTAAACTATTAAAATATAATTTGGAAATTTGCTATAAACAAGGAAAGTATATGTCCATTTCTGACACACTCTCTCGTGCTTTTCTTAAAAAAAAAAATGAAAAGTCAAAAAATGAAATTGATTTTGCTGTACATTCTGTAATTAGATCTTTGCCCATGTCCACAAATCGAATTAAACAATTTGCTGTTGAAACTATTAAAGACCCAAAGTTAAGTACTGTCATGAAGTTTATTAATAATGGTTGGCCACTTCAGAAATACAAAGTTCCAGAAAATATTAGGAGTTTTTACAAGCTGAGAGAAAAGTTGTTTGTATCTGAAAATTTGTTATTTCTGGAGAATAAGTTAATTGTTCCTTTTAGCCTAAGATTAGAAATGATTAAACTTTTACATGAGGGCCACCTAGGGATTGAAAAGACAAAATCAAATGCCAGAAAAGTATTTTATTGGCCAGGAATTACAGCAGATATTGAATCATACAATAAAAACTGCAAAATTTGTGAAAAATTTTCAAGAAAAAATCCAAAGCAGAACCTTCTTTCATATCCAATACCTGAGAGGCCATGGGAACGTGTTGGTTCCGACATTTTTACATATGCTGATAAAAGTTATTGTGTTTTATTTGATGCATATTCTAATTGGCTTGAGATTTTGCCTATAAGAAATAAAAGTGCTGAAGCTGTTATTTCTCAAATTAAACAAGGTTTGGGGCCCCTGATATTTTTGTTAGTGATAATTTACCTTACAATAGTGAAATTTTTTTAGAATTTGCTAATAATTGGAATTTTATTCTTGTTACACGTAGTCCAGAATATCCGCAATCGAATGGATTGGCTGAAAAAGCTGTATCGATTGCCAAAAATCTTTGGAGGAAGGAAAAGGTGATTTATGCAGTGCTCTTTTAAATTACAGAAATTCTACATTAAAAGGCATGGGCTATTCACCATCTCAGTTGTTAAACAGTAGAAATTGTAAGACTAAAGTTCCAATTGCTTGTGATTTATTGTACCCTGAGTTGTGTGTTGATGTTAAAAAAAAAATACTTGCTAAACGAAGGGTAAATGAACAGAATTATAATAAAAATATTAAAAGCTTGAAACCAATTAAAAAGGGCTCAAATGTTACTGTGTTGAATCACAGGAATAAAATTTGGGAACCGGCAAAGGTTGAGAATTTGCATGAGAGTCCGAGATCATACATTTTACGAGACTGTAGAGGCAATACTATCAGAAGAAATCGCATTGATATCAAGCCATCGGAAAAACCTTTCAAGTTAACTGATAATTCACTCGATTCTGCAACTGATATTTCTCATTCTACTGATAGTGATTTAATTGTACCTAGAAATAGTCATTATGAGTTTGCTGACTTTCCTAAACATACTGTCACAACTACCCGCTTTACAGGGGTGACATGGGGGGTTTGTAGCTTTGGGGGTAGATGGAGAGAAACTCGCTCGGGTTATATAAAAATATATGCTATATATTTTCCCAAATATAACCTTACATGTATGCTAATCCTATAAGATACGTGACCCTTCGAACACTGGGGTCCTTATAGGGAGCCACACGTCAATGCTGCTTGGAGGACTGTAGATAAGTTTATCGTCACCCTTATGCCTTGTCCAGAGGGGCGTTCCCAACGAGAGGTAATTGCACTGGACAACGACAAGGCTGAAGATACCCAGAGGGGCGTTCCCAACGAGAGGTACTTGCACTGGGGAGACTTAATTCCAGAGGGGCTTTTCCAACGAGAGGTACTTGCACTGGTTTAAGTCTGCCTTTGCTGCGGCTTGCAGCGCAATTTATATTAATTTATTGCTGAATTGCAATAAACATTCGATCGAATCGGCAATTAAATTAATAAGGTTGAATACCGGGTCCTCCTTTCCTAAGCAGCTAGTTGACATATGCCCCCCCTCCATGAAGCATTGGACCCCAATGCTTGGAAGAGACACTTACAACAAAATATATACAAATACCATAATAATGTCAAAAAAATACAATAATATCCTTATCCTAAAAATATCCCTTCTTTACAATAATAGCCTAATTATAAAATACCCCTGATGCTTACAATTATATAATCCAAATATCGCGTATAGAGAAAAAAAAATTAAAAATTAACAAAAGTTTTTTATGGTGGGATGGGTGAGGGTGCATTATTATTCAGGTTACTACAAAAAAAATATCTTGCAACTAAGAAATTTCATCAACTTCACCGTTTCAGCCATGGGTTTTTCCTCGGGTTTTTCTCTTTTGGTCCGGTCCTGTTTTCTGTGTTGTGGGTCTGTTCTGGTTCCAAATACTTCTTGGTAGGTCAGCTAGATCGTGGGGTGATATCGATCCCACGGTCTAAGTGTCGCTTCCTGGTTTGTTATGCTTCTTTCTTGTTCATTGTGCTGTATTCTGTCTTTCAAGTGGATTGGTTCTGGCTCCAAGTACTTCCTGGTGATTTGGTCAGCTAGATCGTGGGGTGTACGGTCCCACGGTCTAAGTGTCGTTTCCTGGTTTGTTATGCTTCTTTCTTGTTCATTGGTCCATACCCATTTGTTTCTTCTGGTTTGAAGTTCCTAGCCCCTGCTCAGTCCAGAGCTAGGTCCTTCTATTACAATGCCTTCCCTCGAATTTGTATTGTAGTCCGTCCCTGGTTGGTGGTTTTGTATATACATGCAAAAAATAAAATAATATTTTAAAAAATGTGCTTATTCTTATAATTACATAGTTTAATTATGACCACAATCGGGCCACCAAATTTCATAATTTGGTTATTTGTTGATCATGGCTCCAACAGGTAAGTTTAGTCCAACTTATTTTTTGTATACCCATATGCCTTCTTTTTGCAGCTCGTACTTTTTTAAAATCCCTTCGGCGGCTTCTTCCGTCGATAAGAATGTTTCTGATTCTTCTTCTTTCATAGTAATTCATATTCTCTATCTTCCCCTAGAATTATGAGGTCAACACTAGTTTCCTCTTATATTGAGCTGTCATTTCTCTCCATCCCTCCTTGTTTACTGTATTTAATCTCTTACTCTATTTTTTCATCCTATCTCTACTTCCTATTTCCCTACTTCATAATTTTGCTTATGTTTTATCTGTATAATCAGTCTTCTTCTTCCTCGTTTTCTGCTTCACTGCTTCCAATTTCTTCTTCAATTTTTTCTTCGTCTTCTTCATCCTCATCAACTTCAGATTCTGCGTTTTCAGCTATATCTGTCTCATCTGCCCTTTCTTCAATAGGCGCAGCTTCTGTCCATGGATCGTAGTAGGGCAACATCCTACTCACGTGGACCGTATCCTTTTTTCTGCTTCCAATCTTTTTTACCTCGTAATTCACTTCTCCCATTTTTCTAATTACTTTGTATGGTCCAAACCATCTTAAGAGTAACTTTTCGCTTCTTCCAACCTTTCTAATTGGTATGAAAACCTTAACTTTTTCTCCAACTACGAAATCTAATTCTCTATGTCGTTCGTCAAAACGTCCCTTATCTTTTCCTTGTCTTTTTTGTATATTTTCTACTGCTATGGCTCTTATTAAGAGTGCCTTTTCTCTAATTTGCAGAGCGTCCGTTTCGTTGTCAGCGTCCAACAATGCAGCTTCTGCTGGTAGTGTGGGTTCCCTTGCATATGTTAACATAAATGGGCTAAATCTCGTTGTGTCCTGTATTGCTGTATTATACGCAAATGTTATAAATGGTAGATAGCTACACCAGTCCGTTTGCTGTGTGTTACAATACATGGATAACATGTCAGCTATTGTCTTATTTAGCCTTTCAGTGAGACCATTACAACAAGGATAGTATGCGGTTGTAAATTGGCTTCTTACTCCCATTAATTTTCCTAATTCCCTTACTAATTCCGATTGAAAAACTTTTCCTCTGTCGCTGAGCAGATTTCTTGGCATCCCGTGTATTAAGAATACTTTTTCTAGTAAAAAATTTGCAACTGGTCCCGGCTTTTCCATTCGGTAGGGCGGCTGTGATGGCATATCGTGAGGCGTAATCGGTAACTACAACTATCATTGTTTTCCCTTTACTGCTTTTTCTAAATGGGCCTAAAAGATCAATTCCGATTTTGTCGAAAATTGTTCCCACCGGTATTGGTTGTAACATCCCTGGCGTTTTTCTGTAAGGTTGCCCCTTTCTAGCTTGACAATCTGGGCATCCCTTAACGTACTTTTCGATGTCCTTGAGCATTCCATCCCAAAAAAATCTGTTTTTAATTTTGTCCGTTGTTTTGCTCAGTCCCAAGTGTCCACTTGTCGGTGATGCATGTAGCTCCCACAAAATTTCTTCTCTCATTGATTTTGGTACTACTAATACTTTTTCTAAGCCGTTTTTTGTCTTATTAATTTTATAGAGTAAGTCTTTCTCAATCCTAAAATTTTTTGCTCTTCTTCTGATGCCAATATTAATTTCTGGGTCGTCTGGGTTTCTTATACCTTTGAATATTTGTTTTAGACTTGGGTCTTTCTCCTGTAATGTAGCCGTTTGCATTGATTTTAGTGTGAATGTGGGGAGCTCCTCTTGTTCTTCTTTTTCCTCGAATTCTGGTTGAAGCACTGGATTGCGGGACATACAGTCGGCGTCGCTATGTGTTGATCCTTTTTTATATACAACCGTGTAATCAAATTCTGCAAGTTTTAGTGCCCACCTGGCCAAGCGTCTGTTACTTTCCTTAATGGAGTCCATCCAGCAAAGAGCATGATGGTCAGTGACAATTTTTACTGGTCTGCCGTAAATTAAGTGTCTCAGATAGCTCAATGCCCACACTACGCCTAAGAGTTCTAATTCACTAATTGAATAATTCTTCTCGCTATTTGAAAGACTTCTGCTTATGTAGGCTATTGGATGTGCTTCTCCCTTGTTGTCTTCTTGTAAAAGTACTGCCCCAATTCCACATGTTGCTGCGTCGGTGTGCAAAATGGTATCTTTATTTGGATTGAAATGCTGTAGCACAGGTGCGGAAACCAGTTTTTCTTTAAGAATGTTAAATGCTTTGTTTTGTTCAGAACCCTATTTGAACCCTATGTTCTTTCTTGTTACTTCATGTAGCGGTCTTGCTATTGATGCAAAGTTATGTATAAATTTTCTATAAAAATTACATAATCCTAGAAAGCTCTGTACATCTTTAATTTTCTTTGGCGTCGGGAACCCTTTTATGCAAATTATTTTTTCTTCATCTGGTAATATGCCTTGCTCCTTTACTTTGAATCCTAGTATTTTGATTTCTTGTTTCAAATATTCGCATTTGCTTGGTTTTAGAGTAAGATTAGCTTGTCGCAATCGCTCAAAAACTTTCTTTAGTTTGCTCAAGTGTTCTTCGAATGTTTGTGAGAATATAATAATGTCGTCTAGGTAGATTAGCACTTCCTTCCATTTCATATCCCAAAAAACTTGGTCTGCTAGTTCTTGGAAAGTGGCCGGTGCGTTGCATAATCCAAAACTTAAGACATTAAATTCGTAAGTCCCATGTCCTTGCGCCACGAAGGCAGTGTATTGCTTGGACTTCTCTTCGACTGGAACTTGCCAATATCCGGAAAACACATCGAGTGTGCTAAACCATTTTGCATTGCCCAAGTATGACAAAATGTCATCGATCTGTGGTAGTGGGTATGTTGATTTTTTTGTTACTGTGTTCACCTTTCTGTAATCTACACAAAATCTTGTTTTTCCATCTTTTTTCTTAACTAGCACTACAGGGCTAGCCCATGGAGAGTGGCAAGGCCGAATTACTTTGCTATCGAGCATTTCTGGATTTGTTCGTCAATAATCTGTCTTTCTTTTTGTGACACTCTGTATGGGCGGCTCTTTATTGGGCGAGCCTCTCCGACGTCTATTATGTGTTCTGTTAAGTTTGTCTTTCCCATATGTTTTGTGGATTTCGCGAAAACGTCGTTGTATTCCAGAAGGAGTTCTTTGAGTTCATGCCTGTTCTTCTCGTTTGTGATGCTGTCTAACTTATGATCTTCCATTGTTATTTCTTCGCTCTCTTCGTCTTTTTCTGCTTGTAACATGAAATTGTGTGAAAGATTTGTCTCTGATGCAGTTTCTGCCAAAAATGCCATTGTGGTTCCTGCGTATATAGCTACTGGGTTCCTTGTGTTTGATTGTACTTTTAAAATGAGACTACCTTCATTGGTGTGAATGTGCGTTTTTAGTTCAAGATGATTTTTTGCTAACCAGTCTAAATTATATTTGCATGTATACGTAGTATTATCTTTAATCTCACCATTTTTTCCCATAATATCTAATTCCAATGTTTTTAACTCATTCTGAGATACCATATAATCTTTCTTTGTACCCAATTTATATGTCTTTTTCTTGGTTTCTGTACCGATTTGCATCAGATGCCTAATTTCTTCTTCCTGCTTTTCTTCTTTAGCTTTATCCCCAGGTTTTTCCCTATAAATGTGAATTTGGACCCCTGCATCTTCAAATAGAAAATATATCATCTGTTTAAATCTTGTCCATTCTTTTTCTAATCCCCATCCTTGTCTTGGAATGACTAATTTTTTGATGGATTTATTTTTTGAGATATTGTTCCTCAGTGCTGTGAGACATTTATACATATTTCTTGGACTTGGCTTCTTCTTCATTGATTCTCTTGTAAATAGGAAAATGAGTGATTTTTTTCCTTGTTTTGACATAAATAGCTCCCCAATGGTTCCTTTCTCTCTCTTTTTTGGAATCATATGCCTATATTTTCTGAAAACTGATTTTTTTGATTTGTAGTTTTGGGTTACTCCCACTACTAAAACGGCATCGTTCGTTAGGACGTCTATGTTTCCATATTCTTCTTTCAGGAGACCGTTAACCTGGTCATCTTTTATGTGAATGTGCTCTCTTACAAACTTGTTAAACTCTTGTTTATCTCTTGAAGTATCTAGTTTAAGCTCTCTCGTTTTAGTTGGCTGTTTTGTTGTGACCAGACCTGACATGTTGATTTTTTCATTATTCATTTGTCTTAGAGGTATTTCATACTGACCATTCAGAATCAGTTTTTTCCTTGGGAGATCTATGATCGCGTTATTTTTTGTCAAAAACTCCATGCCTAGGATGACTGGTTGAGTTAATGATGAAATCACTTTGGCGTTTAGTCTGCCCTTCCATTTCTGACTCCCTGGTATTTCTATTGGAACATCAATGTCTCCCAAAACTTTTATCTGGTGTCCTCCTGCAGTGACTAGAACCGTGTCATCATTTCTTGTTAGTTCCTCTTTGATTAGACTTCTTTGTAGAACGCTATCTTGTGCTCCTGTATCCACGATTGCTGATATGTACTTATTATTTAATCTAATTGTGATGTGCAAGATTCCCATGCTATTGTTCTTCCCCATGGTAAGGATGGCAGGGGCTTTTAATTTTGCCATCCCTTCTCGTTTGGGTTTTGTCGTCGGCCTGTGCAGGTGTTTGCAAAGTGACCCTGTTTTCCACAAACAAAGCAACCTGGATTGTTTTTGTTGTTTCGTGGCGTATACGATTTGTTCCTTTGAGGCTGGGATCTGCATACTATTGCAATATGTCCTGTTTTTCCACAGTTGTAACAAACGGTGGCAATTTTTGGGTTGTAGTTATGATTTCTCATCTTTTGGCTCCTACATACAGCTGCGAAATGTCCTGTTTTGCCACAATTATAACACGTTTGGCTAGATATTGGTACTCTTGTGCTTGTGTGTTCTCCTTGCATTCGGATCCTGCAGGTGGCCATTACATGTCCTCTTTTTCCACAATAATGACATATGTTTAGTTCTGTGTCTGTGATTGTGTTTCTTTCCGTACAGCTGGTAATTTGGGTATCTTGCGTTGCACCTTTCTTCGGAGCTTTGTCTATCATGTCTGCTATTTCTTTTAATTGTATAAGTGATGTTGGTGGCTTGTTCGGCGGGTTTGTTAACCAGTAGTAAGTGTAATGATTTGCCTCCGTCAATCCTTCGCTGAAAATCCTTACAAATTCTTGTATATCAAATGTATGTGTGTAATTGTGATATAACACTTGTAAATCGTACAAGTATTCCTTGACTGACTCATCTTGACCTTGTTTTCTGTTTTCGACTTTTTTCTTGAGTGCCCTTTGGTAATCTGTATCCTCAAATTCCTCTGAAAAATCTTTGACAATGTCTTTCCAGCTGTTGTTTTGATGGTCGCGCTTATATTCCTGAAACCACAGGTTTGCGGCTCCATCTAAATACGTTTCAAAATAAACAATTTTCAGCTTTTCGTCCCATCCATTTGCTATCGCTGATCTGTCATATGTTCTTAGGAACTCGATCGCGCTGGTTTTACATGGCTGGAAGGTTTGAGGGCTGATAAACTGAGGCAACTTCGCCTTTTTCTCCGCTGTTATAGCATCAGTTATTGTGGTGTTCGCCATTATATCCGGTTGATCTACTTTCTCTTTTGATGGTTGCCTGGGTTTTGGTGCTTCTTGGAGGGTAAGGTCTGGTGGGCTACCAAAAACACTGTCTTCTTCGTAGCCTGTTTGATTATTTGCTTGGTTTTCTATTTCCCTTTCAATTTGTTCTAAACTGATACTGGTTGACTCTGGTGGTGATCTTTGCAGTGATCTTCTCGGCAGAAAGAGCACGTTTTCTGATTCTAATTCTACTGGTGTCGTTGCTGCTGCGTTCTTTGGCCTCAAATTATATTTGGTTTTGTCTGGCATCTATTCTTGCCACAATGGCGACGGTACCAACTATGTGTCACAGTTTATTCTTCTGTCTTCTCTTCACCTTCGCCACGGTGTCGTGAATTTCTCTTGTCGACGTACCGCCTGGTGACGTGTTTGGGCGTCGGCTTTCTTCAAAGGCGCCTTACGACGTCGGTTCTTGCGCGTCGGTTTCGAGACGGCGCCTCCACCAAATATGTCACAACTACCCGCTTTACAGGGGTGACATGGGGGGTTTGTAGCTTTGGGGGTAGATGGAGAGAAACTCGCTCGGGTTATATAAAAATATATGCTATATATTTTCCCAAATATAACCTTACATGTATGCTAATCCTATAAGATACGTGACCCTTCGAACACTGGGGTCCTTATAGGGAGCCACACGTCAATGCTGCTTGGAGGACTGTAGATAAGTTTATCGTCACCCTTATGCCTTGTCCAGAGGGGCGTTCCCAACGAGAGGTAATTGCACTGGACAACGATAAGGCTGAAGATACCCAGAGGGGCGTTCCCAACGAGAGGTACTTGCACTGGGGAGACTTAATTCCAGAGGGGCTTTTCCAACGAGAGGTACTTGCACTGGTTTAAGTCTGCCTTTGCTGCGGCTTGCAGCGCAATTTATATTAATTTATTGCTGAATTGCAATAAAAATTCGATCGAATCGGCAATTAAATTAATAAGGTTGAATACCGGGTCCTCCTTTCCTAAGCAGCTAGTTGACAATACTATAACACCAAAAATGCATGTTCCCTCACAAACAGTTGAATCCCATTTATTGAATAAAAATGTTCAAACTACTAGATCTAGACGAACTATTAAAAAACCAGAAAAACTAAACTTGTAAGGGAAGATGTATAATATGGTATTATTATAATATTGTTAATTGTGTTTCATCTACCTATTTGTATGAAAATTTGTAGTTAGTAACTATTATTATTATCAATGTGTTTGTGATTAGACATCCTTGGTGACATGAACAAGTAGTTGTCAATTGTTATAATAGATACAATTATTATGTACAGAATTTTTTAATAGATCTACTTAATAGAGGATCATATTAGAACGTGGTAAAGCTGCTTTATTTTATAACTAAGGGCTTGACGAAGTTATACAGGAACCTCTACCATTGAGGAAGCCAAAGTGTTACAAAAGGAGTTAATTGCCTTATTAAGAACTGGAGGTTTTGAACTTCGAAAGTGGGCAAGTAATGAAACCCAACTCCTTTCTTCTTTAGAACCCTCTGACTGTCAAATGTCAGTTTCATTCGAGGAGGAGGATAACACTTCGATTAAAGTGCTGGGGCTTCAATGGAGTCCAACTTCCGACACTTTTTCTTATTCATGTCACCCTTCTCCTAAGCCATGTACCAAAAGAAATATCCTTTCAGAAATAGCGCGTATATTTGATCCTTTGGGGTTTATTGCGCCAGTAACATTCTTAGCAAAAACTATTATGCAGAAACTTTGGCTGGACAAGGTTCCCTGGGATGAAACGCCCTCACAACCTATTGTTGATCTTTGGAACCAATACAAAAGTGAATTTCCATCTTTGTCAAGGATTTCTCTACCCCGATATAATTTTTCAAATAATATTCAACGGTGTCAACTGTTGGGATTTTGTGATGCTTCAGAACTTGGGTATGCAGGGGCAGTATATGTTCGGATCGAGCTGACCGACGGCAATGTTCGATCCTCTTTAACTTGCGGTAAATCTAAAGTTGCGCCACTTCAAACCAAATCTATACCTCGCTTAGAGCTCCTTGGAGCTACCCTACTAGCCGATCTTTTGAATTTTGTCATCCGTACATATTCGCCCCCGCCACCCACGGTCTTGTCGGTAGTAATAGGAAAGTCTTACTTTGAAAAATTGATCAATAGGCACTCTTCCTTACCGAAAATTATTAAAATTCTTGCCCATTTTGTTCGGCTAGCCTACAATGTTCATCATAAATGTGACCGACTTTCTGGGTTATTTTCTGCCCTAGAACTTCACGATACCTTGCTAGTACTTGTTAAGAGGGTCCAAAAGCAATCGTTTTCGGACTTAATTATACTAATTCAAACCAATAAACTGTTGCCTAAACCCTTTCGCAAGCTTGCCCTTTTTTTGGATGCTAGCGGGTTTGTCAGAGTGGGCGGAAGATTGCGAAATTCAGACATTTCCTTTGAAGCCAAACACCCTTTACTTCTGCCCCGTACTCATCGTCTCACCGATTTGATAATCGAACAAACTCATCAAGAAAATTTTCACTCCGGACTGACTACACTGCACTATTTATTACGCCAAAGGTTTTGGATCCTTTCAGCCCGTAGAGCTATCCAAAAGGTTCTATCAAAATGTATCAGGTGTTTTCGTTTAAAACCAAAGGCTTATACGCCCTATATGGGTGACCTCCCTTCCTTTAGAACCTCCCAGCTCAAGTGTTTTTCATATTCCGCGTTGGATTAAGCAGGCCCTCTGAAGATAACCCTTGGTAAATATCGTGGAGCGAAAGTTTCCAAAGCTTACATTTGTCTTTTTGTATGTTGTGCCACTAAGGCCATTCACTTGGAACTTGTATCTGACCTCACTACCGAGGCATTTATCGCTGCTTTGAGACGCTTTATCGCTAGACGCGGAGTCTGTGTACAACTTTTGAGTGACTGTGGCTCCAACTTCGTAGGTGCGGTTGGTCAACTTGAGGAACTTTCAAAATTCGCTGCTAGCAGTCTAAAAATAAAATGGCACCTAAATAGTCCCGGTTCCCCACATTTTAACGGCCTTGCCGAAGCAGGCGTCAAGTCGGTCAAGACCCACTTAAAAAGGGTCATTGATGATCAAGTGCTGACATATGAGGAATTGTATACCTTGTTGACTCAAATTGATGCCTTGCTAAACTCGAGACCTATCAGCGAACTGAGTTCCGACCCTAATGATTTGCAACCATTAACGCCCGGTCATTTCTTGACGCTGGAGCCCCTCAATTCCTGTCCAGATCCCGATTTATCGCATTTAAAGTTAAATAGACTTAACCGTTGGCAATTAGTGCAACGCCTTAATTCCGATTTCTGGAAAAGATGGCAAGCCGAGTATTTGCATACTTTACAGCAACGCTCAAAGTGGACCACTCCCTTTGCACTCAATACTTTAGTTTTAATAAAGGATGAATCTAGGTCCCCTCTGCATTGGTCTTTGGGCCGCATAATCGCATTGCATCCAGGCAAAGATGGCCATGTAAGAGTGGTTACTTTAAAAACACAACATGGGATACTCAAGCGTCCTACAGTTAAGTTATGTCCATTGCCGACTAACTAATATTTCACTCCTTAATCCGTAGATTAAGGTCTTTATGTCGCGTGCTGTTTTGAATAATTTTTTTGTTTTTTTTTTTGGGAATCCGAGGTTGTTTTGCTTCCGCAGTATATGAATTTTGTTCTTATCGCGTATTTTTTTTATACTCGAGAAATTTTAGCATTTTAATGTTTATTTGGGATTGGGAAATAAAATTCCGTTTTAAGTGGGCGGAAAATGTTCGTGCAAATGTTTGGGAAAAAGGGGAATTTGTTTGTATATTTAAAATTCGATATTGACATTAAAAAAACCATACAATTTCAAACCATTCGGCACCATATATACGCTACGACCTTCGAAGCAGTCGAGTTCGAGTAGTGCGAGGTCGCGCGTCCGTAGCCAAGACTACATATTTTGAATCAAAAACTCTCCAAAAATATTCATTAGAAACTCAATTATCTACCCGTTTTCGAAGTGACCAGTGGGATTACGTTGTTTATGAAACAGGAGCTCCTGTGAGGCGCATATCACAACCCTGTGCAACTCCAAGGTAGGTGCCTTATCTAATATTGCCTTTGTATGGTTCCGCGATCAAATTTCGACGCGTTTACAGTCCGCGGCTCTCGAGAATAAATTTCCCAACGTTTTAATCATAAACAATAATTTAATGCATAAAAGTTAAAAGTGAGGAACTTTCAAGGTTATCCGTTATGAACTAAATTATGAATTAAACATTAAATGGATGTATAAACGCTTCCATAGAAAATAATAAATTCAACTTTAAAACGTATAAACTAAATTGTGAACTACGCACTAAATTAATAAAAATAAGAAAAAATAGAGAAAATAAAAAAAATAAAAAAAAATAAACATAATAAAAAGATAGAAAAAATTAAAAAAATATGAATAAGGAAAAACAACAAAAATAAAAATATGCAATAAAAATTTAAAAAAATGTACAAGAAAAAATAAAAATTGGATAAAATTAAAAGATAAAAAAAAAAAAAAATTCAAATTGAAACCAAAAATTATTCCGAGTTTGAGTAATTTTTGAATCCTTTGAAACTTGTTGAAAAAAAATTGTCCAACGAGTTTCAATAAATTTAGGCGAAAGTTTTTCAAAAATATTCTCAGAATTTTTAGGATTCTTTATTGAAACTTGGTAGAAACTTGTTGGAAAAAAAGAGTTTCAATTATTTCAAATTTAAAATTAATGCAACAAAGAGTTTAAATAATTTTGATGAATTTTGAATTTTTTGAAACTCATTAAATAAATTAAAAAAAAAAGTTCAACGAGCTCCAACAAACTAGCGTGAAATTTTTCTTTAATAGTTTTAGAATTCTTTAATGGAACTTGGTATAAACTCGTTGGAAAAAAATTTATCTAACGAGCTCCATTACCACTAGTAATATAACATTACAAATTCTGCATCACATAATCCATCAAAAAAATTGAACTTATATTATTTAGACCTTATTAGGCATGCTCCTTGAATAACAAAAACCCTGAAATTCCCGAAAACAGGGTGGATTTTATTAAAGGCCAAAGGCCAGAAAGGTTTAAGGAAACGTCTCTGGGTCTGGGCCATTTTATTATTTCCTTTTAAAATGCATGCACGTTTCGTGCCGTTGTGCACGTTTTGTGAGATTAAAGAACATTCACATAAATCTAAAGAAGTATTTTTTTTTTTTTTAGATTGAGGCCCAATTTATTTATCTTACATACCTGACAGTTTATCAGAAAGTGAACAAATTAACCCTATAAAAAAATTACAATTTTAAATATAAAGTCCAAACAAGAAGTGCATCATAATATAAATTCTAAAAGCGGAAATAACGTTCATAGAAGCATAAGAAAAAAGCCAATTTATTTCTGTCTACTCTGTAATATTGATGCGTTTTTTTTTTTCCAATAAACTCGGAAAATACAACTTTCCCGAATCCGAAGGGTAGGTTATGACTTTTAATATGTTAACCTGCCATACGGGGGCATCTATCATACAATGTATAATATACGTTCTATACATAACAATAGCGTGAAAAATGGATTGGATATCGGCATAATACAGATTGCTTTCTTATTATTCTGTGAGCAGAAAAGCTGAATTTTCGTTTAAATGTATTTTGGACTATTTAGATTATTGCATAGTAGACAAATTTTGAAATCTAGTTGGCATTGAAGTTTTCAATATCGATTTACTACTTATTCTTATCGATAAAAAAATGCCCAAAAAATCCATAAAATACACTTCTTATCTCCCTAGATTTTTTTTTTTTCTTAACTGGTCCTATATCGTGTATAGCCAGGTTTCCCTATCGTTGATTACCGTTAATATTCGAGATAAGCTCGGGGTTTTAGGTTCGCTAAATTGTTTTTTCCAGAGAAATAATAGCAAAAGGGAGGCACCTAAAAAGGTAAAACGGTCCCAAAAGGATCGTTTTCTGGATAAAAAAATGTTAAAGCAATATAATTTCGAATGTGCACAAAATGTCAATCCAAGTATATGTGAGAATGTATTTTGGTTTTAGACAGGAGGATGGAAAAATTACTTGTCGCACGTGCATTTTATGCCCGACTATTTTGAAATGTTCATATTATTTTCTCGAAAGCAACAGCTTGGGGTGTTTAGTTAAAATGCATGTCTATACATTTAGAAGAATATTTATGTTAAAATTAGAACAAGTTTTAATAAATCATATATCATTGGAAAGAGCATTAAATTTTCTATAAATGCTCTACTATATTGAGTTTGATAGCTCAAATACTTTTTGAGCAATTGATCTTCAAATTTGAAATTGTTTTTGAGGTAATTTTCTATCCACAAAGAAAACATCATATAATCGTATTACGGACAACATCATGCACTGGAAATAGGACCGAGCTTTTCCAGAGCGGAAAATTGTCACATAGAAAGAGAGACAAAGTAAATCACGCAATTTATTTTTTTTCCACGTCTTGTGGACTTTTCCGGTGAATAAGTATTCTTGCAAGACAATTTTGTTTTCAAACATTTTTATATAGGTTTATTGATGAAACGGCAAGGGGCCTTAAATGTTAAAAGGGTGCCATTAATAACCGAGAAGAGGGCCCTTTTCAAGTCATTCTAAGTAGATCTTTTCGTTGAAAAATGGGACATTTTTTTTTAGATAGTAATTTTAGTTCGAGTTACAAGTTACCCAAAAAAAAAGATGGGCCTGTAATAAAATTAAAACACTCAAAAAAACCTAATGTAATAGAGTTTTGAGAGCCCTTAAAGTTGTCCCAAGGTTTATATCCGTAAGGATTTTCCTTTCTGTCAAGCAGAAAGGGAGTCTGCAAAGATTTTTTCTCAACTCCGAAATAAATTGTGAGGAGCTTTAAAGTTTCAGTAAGTTGGAATTTGCAGGAGTTGTATGGTCAGTAAATTCCTTTGATTAAATACAACAATAAAGTTATCTAGTTGTATTTACATAAAATGGACATCGTAACCTCTTAAATTATGCAGCTAATTGAGGATTTAATCAGGAAAAATTGTGCAAAATTAGATTACTGGTTTTATGAAGCGCTCTAAGAAAAAGTTTAAAAAAAAAATTCATGAAGAACGAGCTCCATAAACATGGAGGTAAATATTTTCAGAAGTAATGAAATGCAAATATAAAGTGGAAGTTATTTAGCTTTTAAATTGCCTGTAAATTTGCATAAAGATATACACGTTATATCACTTTCTGTCTAATGTTTCAAATGAGATTTCTACAATTCGAGTTTGAATTCAATAATTACCGAAACCAAATTAATAAACCAACAATATGGATCGTTCCTTCTATAAATAGAACCTCTATATACCTCAATGTCCATTTATCAATGGACATTTATAAAACAAATATGGTGTTTTTAGACCTCAATCACGTGACGTGCCCATTGTTCGAGGGAGCGAAAGACAAAATAAATCACTTCGCAGTGACGTTTATCTTTGCGGAAATAATCTGCGTGCAAATCGATTCTCGGGGTTTTTCCTGGGAAATGGGACGTATTATGTTAGGTCAAGGTTTGAGAGTTTTTCTTTTGAATTTAAATTTTGATCCAGAAGAAAATCGTATTAGTATGCAATAATTGTTTTATAAATTCAATTTTGAAGTTTCTTAACTGGAATTTTGTTGCAACCAAATTGGAATCGTAATTGACAGGTTTGTAGAGAATTTAATTAGATCCTAGATACATTGAAATTGTATTGGAATTTACGGGGTTGTGAGGCAAAAAATGTCTATGTGTTTTTTTTTTTTTTTGATTCGATTTTTCTATTTCCAGTTTTTACCAACTATTTTAGGGGAGCTCTAACGATAAGTATGCCCTAAACTGACATCTTTTATGGAAAACTGTCATTTTGAGGAGTACTTATCGTTAAGGGTCCCCTAAAATATACTTTTGGACAAAATTATCGCACCACTGCTTACGAAGTTTATGTGCAGTGTTAGTGCGATAATTTTGTCCAAGAGTATAGTTGATGGAAACGGCCATTAACCTCATAGTTCACTTTGAGTCCAAATTTTGTCAAAAACTTCAAACTTAATTTTCTCAACACATATAAATCTGAGAATATTGTAAATTACAGGTTTTTGCAACAAATGCTGAAAATTTTAACTCAATTTGTTTAATAGTTACCGAGAAATTGAATTTGAGAATTTTGAAATTTGCAAGGAGGTTCCTACTCTACCTAAAGAGGATTTGGAAAAGGAAAAAATGAAAACTATAACTAGTTTCAACAAAATTTCTAGTCAATGAAAAATTTTTTTGGGATTCAATAGACCATGGCATTAATTTTTATTCGAAACTTTGTCTATAAAGTCTACTTTTATACATGAGGTATAAATAATGTATGTATATTCATCAAAAAACTTTTGGTATAGTACACTTCTTCATTCCGGAAACTTTAGTTAAGAATAATAGTCGAAAAGTTCCTTTGAGAATGTAAAATAAAGAGACCACAGAAAACCAAAATGTCTGCTTTTATTCGGACACTATTAGAGTTTTAAATATATTAATTAAATAATTAAATTACCTTGTGTTAATGCCTCAGATGTCAATGATAAATAGGTTGTCACTTACCTGAAAAAAAAAAAAATCTCATTAGTAGATATGTATTTAATGAAATGAAATGTTTGTTTATTTAACAAGATTGCTACATATAAAAACAGTACATATAAACAATACAATCAATCAAAATATAAGGGTACTTATATAAGACTTCTTAAAAATATTCAAAAAATACAAAATATAAATAAAAAATTTACAATAGTGTAGATGAAGGTAAAAACAAAGTTAATACAAGACTATTAGAGTTTTTAATGGCAGGAGGCAAGCCATTAAATTCAGACAATCTTCTCTGAAAAATAGAATTAAATGCAATGCTAGAATTGGAGTTTCCCAGTATAAAATCATTGCAATTTCTAGTATTATAACTGTGAATGTTACTAAAAACTCTAACTCTATCGCGAACATAATCTGGCAATAAGATATTGAGGACATTTAACATAGTTTGAATCAATGTGTATCATTTCAGAACAGTGTTGCCAATTGCGGATCAACTATTATAATATAGAACGCTATAAAATTAAAGTACATTTGTATGAAATTTTCTGGACAAAACGAGAAAAGTCAGGGGCGTATCATACTAAAATTTCAAATTTTCCCAGTGGAAATTAATAAAAATCAACTAAATTAGACATAAATGCACCATTCAACATTTTGTTTTATTTTTCTAGAAAACTATCCAGGGGAAAATTATGAAATTTTCTGGGAAAAAAAAAGAAAAGTCAGGGGCGTATCATACTGAAATTTCAAATTTTTCAAATAAAAAAAAAACCTATTGGAAATTAATGAAAATCAACTAAATTAAGCATAAATGCACCATCCAACATTTTATTTTTCTTCTAGAAAACTATTCAGGGGAAAATTATGACATTTTTTGGAAAAAAAAGGAAAGTCATAGTAAAATTTCAAATTTTTCAAGTTGAAAATAACCTCATTGGAAATCAATGAAAATCAACTAAATTACGCATAAATGCACCATTCGAGGCACCATCTAACATTTTATTTTTTCTTCTAGAAAACTATCCAAGAGAAAATTATGACATTTTCTGGACAAAACGAAAAAAGTCAGGGGCATATCATATTAAAATTTCAAATTTTTCCAGTGAAAAATAACCCCATTGGAAATTAATGAAAATCAATTAAATTAGGCATAAATGCATCATCTAACATTTTCTTTTTTTTTATGGAAAACTATTTAGGGGAAAATTATGAAATTTTTTGGAAAAAAAAGAAAAGTCAAGGGCGTATCATACTGAAATTTCAATTTTTTTCCCGTCAAAAATAACCCCATTGGAAATTAATGAAAATCAACTAAATTAGCCATAAATGCACCATCTAACTTTTTTTTTTCTGGAAAACTATCCAAAGGAAAATTATGAAATTTTTTGGACAAAATGAGAAAAGTCAGGGTCGTGTCATACTAAAATTTCAAATTTTTCCAGTGGAAAATAACCTCATTGGAAATTAATAAATATCAATTAAATTAGGCATAAATGCACCATCTAACATTTTTTTTTTTCCTGGACAATTATTCAAGGGAAAATTATGACATTTTTTTGAAAAAAAGAAGGAAATCAGGGGCGTATCATAGTAAAATTTGAGATTTTTTCAGTGGAAAATAACCCCATTGGAAATTAATGTAAATCAATTAAATTAGGCATAAATGCATCATCTCATCTAACATTTTCTTTTTTTTTATGGAAAACTATTTAGGGGAATATTATGAAATTTTTTGGAAAAAAAAAGGAAAGTCAAGGGCGTATCATACTGAAATTTCAATTTTTTCCCGTCAAAAATAACCCCATTGGAAATTAATGAAAATCAACTAAATTAGCCATAAATGCACCATCTAACTTTTTTTTTCTGGAAAACTATCCAAAGGAAAATTATGAAATTTTTTGGACAAAATGAGAAAAGTCAGGGTCGTGTCATACTAAAATTTCAAATTTTTCCAGTGGAAAATAACCTCATTGGAAATTAATAAATATCAATTAAATTAGGCATAAATGCACCATCTAACTTTTTTTTTTTCCTGGACAATTATTCAAGGGAAAATTATGACATTTTTTTGAAAAAAAGAAGGAAATCAGGGGCGTATCATAGTAAAATTTGAGATTTTTTTCAGTGGAAAATAACCCCATTGGAAATTAATGTAAATCAATTAAATTAGGCATAAATGCATCATCTCATCTAACATTTTCTTTTTTTTTATGGAAAACTATTTAGGGGAATATTATGAAATTTTTTGGAAAAAAAAGGAAAGTCAAGGGCGTATCATACTGAAATTTCAATTCTTTCCCGTCAAAAATAACCCCATTGGAAATTGATGAAATTCAACTAAATTAGACATAAATGCACCATCTAACTTTTTTTTTTCTGGAAAACTATCCAAAGGAAAATTATGAAATTTTTTGGACAAAATGAGAAAAGTCAGGGTCGTGTCATACTAAAATTTCAAATTTTTCCAGTGGAAAATAATCTCATTGGAAATTAATGAATATCAATTAAATTAGGCATAAATGCACCATCTAACATTTTTTTTTTTCCTGGACAATTATTCAAGGGAAAATTATGACATTTTTTTGAAAAAAAGAAGGAAATCAGGGGCGTATCATAGTAAAATTTGAGATTTTTTTCAGTGGAAAATAACCCCATTGAAAATTAATGTAAATCAATTAAATTAGGCATAAATGCATCATCTCATCTAACATTTCCTTTTTTTTATGGAAAACTATTTAGGGGAATATTATGAAATTTTTTGGAAAAAAAAGGAAAGTCAAGGGCGTATCATACTGAAATTTCAATTCTTTCCCGTCAAAAATAACCCCATTGGAAATTGATGAAATTCAACTAAATTAGACATAAATGCACCATCTAACATTTTTTTTTTCCTGGACAATTATTCAAGGGAAAATTATGACATTTTTTTGAAAAAAAGAAGGAAATCAGGGGCGTATCATAGTAAAATTTGAGATTTTTTTCAGTGGAAAATAACCCCATTGGAAATTAATGAAAATCAATTAAATTAGGCATAAATGCATCATCTAACATTTTCTTTTTTTTTATGGAAAACTATTTAGGGGAATATTATGAAATTTTTTGGAAAAAAAAGAAAAGTCAAGGGCGTATCATACTGAAATTTCAATTTTTTTCCCGTCAAAAATAACCCCATTGGAAATTAATGAAAATCAACTAAATTAGCCATAAATGCACCATCTAACTTTTTTTTTTCTGGAAAACTATCCAAAGGAAAATTATGAAATTTTTTGGACAAAATGAGAAAAGTCAGGGTCGTGTCATACTAAAATTTCAAATTTTTCCAGTGGAAAATAACCTCATTGGAAATTAATAAATATCAATTAAATTAGGCATAAATGCACCATCTAACATTTTTTTTTTTCCTGGACAATTATTCAAGGGAAAATTATGACATTTTTTTGAAAAAAAGAAGGAAATCAGGGGCGTATCATAGTAAAATTTGAGATTTTTTCAGTGGAAAATAACCCCATTGGAAATTAATGTAAATCAATTAAATTAGGCATAAATGCATCATCTCATCTAACATTTTCTTTTTTTTTATGGAAAACTATTTAGGGGAATATTATGAAATTTTTTGGAAAAAAAAAGGAAAGTCAAGGGCGTATCATACTGAAATTTCAATTTTTTCCCGTCAAAAATAACCCCATTGGAAATTAATGAAAATCAACTAAATTAGCCATAAATGCACCATCTAACTTTTTTTTTTCTGGAAAACTATCCAAAGGAAAATTATGAAATTTTTTGGACAAAATGAGAAAAGTCAGGGTCGTGTCATACTAAAATTTCAAATTTTTCCAGTGGAAAATAACCTCATTGGAAATTAATGAATATCAATTAAATTAGGCATAAATGCACCATCTAACATTTTTTTTTTTTGGAAAACTTTCAAGGGAAAATTATGACATTTTCAGGAAAAAAGAAGAAAATCATAGGCGTATCATAGTGAAGTTTTAAATTTTTTCAGTGGAAAATAACTCCATTGCAAATTAATAAAAAATAACTAAATTAGGCATAAATGCACCATCTAACATTTTTTTTTTCCTGGACAATTATTCAAGGGAAAATTATGACATTTTTTTGAAAAAAAGAAGGAAATCAGGGGCGTATCATAGTAAAATTTGAGATTTTTTTCAGTGGAAAATAACCCCATTGGAAATTAATGTAAATCAATTAAATTAGGCATAAATGCATCATCTCATCTAACATTTTCTTTTTTTTTATGGAAAACTATTTAGGGGAATATTATGAAATTTTTTGGAAAAAAAAGGAAAGTCAAGGGCGTATCATACTGAAATTTCAATTCTTTCCCGTCAAAAATAACCCCATTGGAAATTGATGAAAATCAACTAAATTAGACATAAATGCACCATCTAACTTTTTTTTTTCTGGAAAACTATCCAAAGGAAAATTATGAAATTTTTTGGACAAAATGAGAAAAGTCAGGGTCGTGTCATACTAAAATTTCAAATTTTTCCAGTGGAAAATAACCTCATTGGAAATTAATGAATATCAATTAAATTAGGCATAAATGCACCATCTAACATTTTTTTTTTTTGGACAATTATTCAAGGGAAAATTATGACATTTTTTTGAAAAAAAGAAGGAAATCAGGGGCGTATCATAGTAAAATTTGAGATTTTTTCAGTGGAAAATAACCCCATTGGAAATTAATGTAAATCAATTAAATTAGGCATAAATGCATCATCTCATCTAACATTTTCTTTTTTTTTATGGAAAACTATTTAGGGGAATATTATGAAATTTTTTGGAAAAAAAAAGGAATTTCAAGGGCGTATCATACTGAAATTTCAATTTTTTCCCGTCAAAAATAACCCCATTGGAAATTAATGAAAATCAACTAAATTAGCCATAAATGCACCATCTAACTTTTTTTTTTCTGGAAAACTATCCAAAGGAAAATTATGAAATTTTTTGGACAAAATGAGAAAAGTCAGGGTCGTGTCATACTAAAATTTCAAATTTTTCCAGTGGAAAATAACCTCATTGGAAATTAATGAATATCAATTAAATTAGGCATAAATGCACCATCTAACATTTTTTTTTTCCTGGACAATTATTCAAGGGAAAATTATGACATTTTTTTGAAAAAAAGAAGGAAATCAGGGGCGTATCATAGTAAAATTTGAGATTTTTTTCAGTGGAAAATAACCCCATTGGAAATTAATGTAAATCAATTAAATTAGGCATAAATGCATCATCTCATCTAACATTTTCTTTTTTTTTATGGAAAACTATTTAGGGGAATATTATGAAATTTTTTGGAAAAAAAAGGAAAGTCAAGGGCGTATCATACTGAAATTTCAATTCTTTCCCGTCAAAAATAACCCCATTGGAAATTGATGAAATTCAACTAAATTAGACATAAATGCACCATCTAACTTTTTTTTTCTGGAAAACTATCCAAAGGAAAATTATGAAATTTTTTGGACAAAATGAGAAAAGTCAGGGTCGTGTCATACTAAAATTTCAAATTTTTCCAGTGGAAAATAACCTCATTGGAAATTAATGAATATCAATTAAATTAGGCATAAATGCACCATCTAACATTTTTTTTTTCCCGGACAATTATTCAAGGGAAAATTATGACATTTTTTTGAAAAAAAGAAGGAAATCAGGGGCGTATCATAGTAAAATTTGAGATTTTTTCAGTGGAAAATAACCCCATTGGAAATTAATGTAAATCAATTAAATTAGGCATAAATGCATCATCTAACATTTTCTTTTTTTTTTATGGAAAACTATTTAGGGGAATATTATGAAATTTTTTGGAAAAAAAAAGGAAAGTCAAGGGCGTATCATACTGAAATTTCAATTTTTTCCCGTCAAAAATAACCCCATTGGAAATTGATGAAATTCAACTAAATTAGACATAAATGCACCATCTAACTTTTTTTTTCTGGAAAACTATCCAAAGGAAAATTATGAAATTTTTTGGACAAAATGAGAAAAGTCAGGGTCGTGTCATACTAAAATTTCAAATTTTTCCAGTGGAAAATAACCTCATTGGAAATTAATAAATATCAATTAAATTAGGCATAAATGCACCATCTAACATTTTTTTTTTCCTGGACAATTATTCAAGGGAAAATTATGACATTTTTTTTGAAAAAAAGAAGGAAATCAGGGGCGTATCATAGTAAAATTTGAGATTTTTTTCAGTGGAAAATAACCCCATTGGAAATTAATGTAAATCAATTAAATTAGGCATAAATGCATCATCTCATCTAACATTTTCTTTTTTTTTATGGAAAACTATTTAGGGGAATATTATGAAATTTTTTGGAAAAAAAAGGAAAGTCAAGGGCGTATCATACTGAAATTTCAATTCTTTCCCGTCAAAAATAACCCCATTGGAAATTGATGAAATTCAACTAAATTAGACATAAATGCACCATCTAACTTTTTTTTTTCTGGAAAACTATCCAAAGGAAAATTATGAAATTTTTTTGGACAAAATGAGAAAAGTCAGGGTCGTGTCATACTAAAATTTCAAATTTTTCCAGTGGAAAATAACCTCATTGGAAATTAATGAATATCAATTAAATTAGGCATAAATGCACCATCTAACATTTTTTTTTTCCTGGACAATTATTCAAGGGAAAATTATGACATTTTTTTGAAAAAAAGAAGGAAATCAGGGGCGTATCATAGTAAAATTTGAGATTTTTTCAGTGGAAAATAACCCCATTGGAAATTAATGTAAATCAATTAAATTAGGCATAAATGCATCATCTCATCTAACATTTTCTTTTTTTTTATGGAAAACTATTTAGGGGAATATTATGAAATTTTTTGGAAAAAAAAGGAAAGTCAAGGGCGTATCATACTGAAATTTCAATTCTTTCCCGTCAAAAATAACCCCATTGGAAATTATTGAAAATCAACTAAATTAGACATAAATGCACCATCTAACTTTTTTTTTTATGGAAAACTATTCAAAGGAAAATTATGAAATTTTTTGGACAAAATGAGAAAAGTCAGGGTCGTGTCATACTAAAATTTCAAATTTTTCCAGTGGAAAATAACCCCATTGGAAATTAATGAAAATCAATTAAATTAGGCATAAATGCATCATCTAACATTTTCTTTTTTTTTATGGAAAACTATTTAGGGGAAAATTATGAAATTTTTTGGAAAAAAAAGAAAAGTCAAGGGCGTATTATACTGAAATTTCAATTTTTTTCCCGTCAAAAATAACCCCATTGGAAATTAATGAAAATCAACTAAATTAGCCATAAATGCACCATCTAACTTTTTTTTTTCTGGAAAACTATCCAAAGGAAAATTATGAAATTTTTTGGACAAAATGAGAAAAGTCAGGGTCGTGTCATACTAAAATTTCAAATTTTTCCAGTGGAAAATAACCTCATTGGAAATTAATGAATATCAATTAAATTAGGCATAAATGCACCATCTAACATTTTTTTTTTCCTGGACAATTATTCAAGGGAAAATTATGACATTTTTTTGAAAAAAAGAAGGAAATCAGGGGCGTATCATAGTAAAATTTGAGATTTTTTCAGTGGAAAATAACCCCATTGGAAATTAATGTAAATCAATTAAATTAGGCATAAATGCATCATCTCATCTAACATTTTCTTTTTTTTTATGGAAAACTATTTAGGGGAATATTATGAAATTTTTTGGAAAAAAAAAGGAAAGTCAAGGGCGTATCATACTGAAATTTCATTTTTTTCCCGTCAAAAATAACCCCATTGGAAATTATTGAAAATCAACTAAATTAGCCATAAATGCACCATCTAACTTTTTTTTTTCTGGAAAACTATCCAAAGGAAAATTATGAAATTTTTTGGACAAAACAAGAAAAGTCAGGGTTGTGTCATGCTAAAATTTCAAATTTTTCCAGTGAAAAATAACCCCATTGGAAATTAATGAAAATCAACTAAATCCGATATAAATGCACCATCTAACATTTTAGTTTTTTTCTGGAAAACTATTCAAGGGAAAATTATGACATTTTCTGGAAAAAAAGAAAAAATCAGGGACGTATCATAGAAAAGTTTCAAATTTTTTCGGTGGAAAATAATTTCATTGGAAATTAATGAAAATCAACTAAATTAGGCATAAATGCACCATCTAACATTTTATTTTTTTTTTTGGAAAACTATCCAAAGAAAAATTATGAAATTTTCTGGACAAAACGAGAAAAGTCAGGGACGTATCATATTAAAATTTTAAATTTTTCCAGTGAAAAATAACCCTATTGGAAATAAATGAAAATCAACTAAATTAGACATAAATACACCATTTAACATTTTATTTTTTCTCTAGAAAACTATCCAGGAGAAAATTATTATCAAATTTTCTGGAAAAAAAAAGAAAAATCAGGGGCGTATCATACTAAAATTTCAAATTTCTCCAAAGAAAAATAATGCGATTGGAAATTAATGAAAATCTTAAATTAGACATAAATGCACCATCTAACATTTTATTTTTTTCCTGGAAAACTATTCAAGGGAAAATTATGACATTTTCTGGAAAAAGAGAAGAAAATCAGGGGCGTATCATAGTAAAGTTTCAAGTTTTTTCAGTGGAAAATAACCCCATCGGAAATTAATGAAAATCAACTAAATTAGGCATAAATGCACCATCCAACATATTATTTTTCTTCTGGAAAACTATTCAGGGGAAAATTATGACATTTTCTGGACAAAAAGAGAAAAGTCAGGGGCGCATCACACAAAAATTTCAAATTTTTCCCGTGAAAAACAATAATATTAAAAATAATTTTAAAAATTAAATAGGGGTGCGTTCGATAACATCTTTTTTGGTATAAAAAAAGGATCTGCTTAGGAAAATCAATGAAATTGACAATTATTAACAGTGTAAATCCATTTACCTAAAGTCTGTTTTTTTTTTTTAAGATAAAAGACAAAATGACATTATGTTGGCAATACAAGGAAAATTAGAGATTATTTTCCAGTAAAAAACTAAATAATTTGATAATGCATCATTATAGTATTTTAGGCGTACTATAATGATTTTTTGATAGTACATAGTATATAATCATTCAATTATAGTACAAATACTATAATTATAGTACGGTTGGCAACACTGCACCCAGGTATTTGATTCCTTTCTCATGTTCTAGTCTTACAACAAATTCGAAATTCAAAAAAACCTTAACATATGATTAAAAAAAATCCAAAAAAGTTAAAAAAAAAAACAAAGTTGAAGAAACTCAACAAAAAACCTTGCAACAATTTAAAAGAACAAGTCATAGAAAACTTAAAAAAGTTGACAAAATCTAAAAAAGTCGAGAAAAGCTCAAAGTATACTAAAAAACGCAAAAAAAAGTTGAAACAATACTCGAAAAATTGAAAAAACCAAAAAAAAAAAAAAAAAATTGGAAAAAAATTAGGAAAAAGAAGAAAGAAGCCGATCAAACCCAAAAAAACCTAAAAAAATAGAGACAACCCGAAGAAGTTAAAAAGTTCAAAAAAACCTAAAGAGTTAATGAGTCAAGAAAGTTGAAAAAAATCAAAAAAGCTAATAAAATTAAAAACGTTGAAACAAGTCAAAGAAAAATCACTCAAAAAAAAATGAAAAAGCCTAAAAAAGTTGAAAGAATTCAAAAAAACTTGCAAAACCTGAAAAAACTCAAAAAAATTGAAACAAATCGAAACAAAAGCTTATTTTTGACTCAGGAAAATTTTCAAAATCTTGACATAATCATGAGCAACTGCCCATATCTTTACTAAACTTTAGCAAATTGAAATAAGTTATGTATTACTGGAAAGAGAATTAAATTTTCTATAAATATGTACAAAATTGAGTTTGATAGCTAAAATAGTTTCTGCGGCTCGTCAGACGAGGCAGGGGAGGCTAAACCTCCCCCAAAAAATTGAAAATTCAATCTCAATTTTTTATTCCTAATTTCTAATTAAAATAATAATTCACAAATTACACAACAGAATTCCAATTTTCGATATTTTAATGTAATTTAGAAAAATCTGACAACATTGTTTCAATCAATCCCGCGCCTCCACGACAAAAATCTATGAATCTGGGATACTTAGTAATACCGGCCCGAAGGGCCGGAGTAATACGAGTCCGAAGGGCTAGAGTAATATTAGCCCGAAGGGCTAGAGTTATACGCGAGCCCGAAGGGCCGGAGTTATACGCGAGCCCGAAGGGCTAGAGTTAATTTAATCACACCGATTGTGCCAACTTCAAGTAGGTTTTGTAATAAATGTCATTTGTCAGTTTTGACAGTCGGCTATTTTTAATTGAAGTGTTTACATTTCTATCCAGTTTTTCCTCGAATTTTCTGCTTTTCCAGGTCGTTTTCAGTCAAGAAAACCGATTTGAAATATGAGGCTTTAAATTTCCTATATTTTGTGCTAAAAATTCCCAGTTTTCCAATGGGGTAAGTGGCAAAAACTCAAATTTCATTAAGTAGGCTTTGGAATGTCCCTTTCAGAGGTTTTTCTTTGGATTTTTCGCTTTTCCAGGGCTTTTCTGGTCGGAAAAACCGATTTAAAGTACGAGGCTTTGAGCCTTGTTCATTTTTTTGTAAAAATTTCTAGTTTTAAATGCCATAATTAGCAAAATCCCATTTAAAATGCTTTTGATGTGGCAACATCGCTAGTGGCTAATTTCAATCAAGGAAGCATTTTTGACAGACGGCCATTTTCAATTGACTTGTTTACATTTTTATTAAGTTTTTCTTCGAATTTCCACTTTTCCGGGGCTTTTTCAGTCGGGAAAATTGATTTAAAGTACGAGGCTTTGAATTTTCTTCATTTTCCACCAAAAATTTCCAGTATTTAAACGGGGTAAGTGAGAAAAACTTTAGTTTTATCAAGTAGATTTTGGAATGTTATTTTCGTTGATTTTTATTTAAGGTATTTGGGATCCGGGGATCGTTTTCTAACACTTTTTTTCTCGAAATTCGCAAAAAAAAAAAAACTCTTTTGACGTTGACAGCTGTCAATTTTTTTGACACAAATCGATAGTTGGCGTCGTGAGACTGCCTTGTATCGGGGTTTGATTTTCGTAGCTTTTATAGTAGAGCGGGGAAAAAGTCGAACATGTGTCAAATTTGACAGGTGACAATATTGCCAAAGTGTCGAGCAACAAAAGTTTTATCCGAACGAACTCGTTCATTGTTAATTGATTTTAATACTCTGGCCCTTCGGGCCGTAATCTTTGAAACAAAAAGACGTCATTTTGTATCGATTGTCAAAAAAACCCAAGGTTTGAAATTTCAATTTTTTGACGTTTGTTGTATCATGAGCAGTGTTGCCATATGTTTTTTTTTCAAATCTCGAGCTCGACGGGCCGAGATTATAGGTTATTTTAAAGCCAATCAAGAGCCGGGAATGATCAAAATTCGAATCCCCAAACCAATCAGGAGCCTGGAAAATTCAAAAATTCAAATTCCAAACCCGACGGGAAATTGAGTTTTTTGTACCAACTATTGCTACATGTTGTTACATAAATCTCACCCTAAAACCCACTAAAAAACGACCTTTGGTTTTTGGAAAAAAACAAAAGAATTTTTTTTTTTTTGAGATTGACAGCTGTCAAAATTTTAATGGGCATATAGATTTAGCCTCGGTGAATACGTAGGAAGTACCAATTTTTTTTTTAACATATGTCAAAAAAGACGTTCGGCGTTGCCAGGCGGTTGGTTTTTGACATATATCGATGAAACTTCTTATTTTAGGGTTTTCGGAGCCTGGGGATCGTTTTCTGACATTTGTTTTTTGAAAAAAAGAAAAGGTAAAAATTTTTGACATTGACAGTTGTCAAAATTAAAAAAAAAAATCCACACGGACATATAGATTTAACCTCGGCGAATACATAGAAAGTAGCCAAGCAGGGCCAATTTTTTGACGTTTGTTGTATTATAAGCAGTGTTGCCATATGTTTTTGTTCGAATCTCGATTCTGGAAGGCTGAGGTTATCTTAATTATGAGCTCAAAGGACCGAGGTTATACGAGTCCGAAGGGCCGGAATCATGCGAACCCGAAGGGCCGGAATTATACGAGAGCCCGAAGTTAAATGCCAGCCCGAAGGGCTGGAGTTATATGAAAGCTCGAAGGGCTAGAGTTATATGCGAGCCCGAAGGGGCGGAGTTATAGGAACCGACAAGTCGGAGTTATTTTAATCACGAGCCCGAAGGGCCGGAGTTATACGAGCCCGTTCATTGTCAACCGATTTTAATACTCTAGACCTTCGGGCTCGTATTACTCCGGCTCTTCGAGCTCGCATAAAACTCCGGCCCTTCGGGCCGGTATTACTGAGTATCTCAGATTCACAGATTTTTGTCGTGTAGGTGCGGGATTGATTGAAATAATGTTGTCAGATTTTTCTAAATTACATTGAAATATGTATCGAAAATTGGAAAGTGTAATTTGTGAATTATTATTTTAATTAGAAATCAGGAATAAAAAATTGAGATTGAATTTTCAATTTTTTAGGAAGCCTCCCCTGCCTCCTTTGACGAGTCGCCACTGTGAAAATTTGTATATAAGTTAATCAAAATCTTGGAAAAACTCGTAAGATCTACTCAAAATCACTGAAAATCTTTTAGCTTCCTCACTTGAAACAGTCACGAGCCGCCACTGATTGGCAACACTGTTTCTGAGCAATTGGGCTTTAAAGTTGACTTGTTGTAGTCCAAATTTTGTCAAAAAACTTCAAACTCAATTATTAAAATATTTAAGAATGAAATTTCCTTCTAAATTTTTTTTGTAAAAAATTAAAGTTAATAAACTACCTTTACCTGCCATATGAAGATGTTTTAAATTGAAGCCCGTCTTTTGGATTTAAAACGTAAAATATTCCATTCCCGTATTCAAAAACGTGTACAGCTTCACGGAAGACCCGTCGTACAAAATAAATCAGATTTATATTAAAGTAGAATATTACTCACGCATTTTTGACTCTATAATAAAGACTGATTTACGCGACATGTTTTATTTATATTATTTCAACTTTTCTTATCTATATTTTTCAATTTTTATTTAAAATAAAGAAAATTCAATTAATTATCGACATTTTTGATTCAAATTTCCCTTGTAGTTTGTAGTTTAGGGACAATGGGATGCCATAATCAGATTCTCAAGAGACATAAGGCGACCATAAATTCCGTACGGTACAGGATGGGGACACAATGCTGCCCCAATTCCGGCCATTAAGCGATTAAACAATCTGGATTATAGAGAATATATTATATTATGTAGCAGTTGAATAAACCTTTTCCTAAAAAATTACATTTAAAAAACAAGCAAATCGAGAGAATTTTCAAGAGGTCAACAACTTATTGAAAACAGACTTTATATGGAATCAACGTTTGTTATGTAATACCGGTTTGTTTTCGTTATTATCTTTGTCCGAGCGATATCGTGCTAATTGAAAAGGTAAAAATTTAACACTGTATATTTCGTCTTTTTTTTAGTTGCAGTAATTCAAGCTTTCCAGTTAAATATTGAGGAATTAATTCTCTATGAAATGATGTAAGAATGTATTTGATAGCTCAAAGTCCCATTTTTTAATAAAAGGATCTACTTAGAATCACTTGAAAAGAGCCCTTTTCTCGGTTATTAATGGCACCCTTTTAACATTTAAGACCTCTTGCTGTTTCATCAATAAACCTACAAAAATGTTTGGAAAGAAAATTTAATACTCTTTGAAAAACTAAATAAGATATAAAATACATGATCTTACATTTTAATGGTTTTTTCAAAAACTAATAAGGGAAAAGTTTTAGAACTTCTGGAGTAGAAAAAGAAAGACTAGAAGCTCATTATACTAAAATTTTAAATTAATCCAATAGAAAACAACCACAGAAAAAATTCCTGGAAATTAACTTTGAAAATCTAAATAGGACATAAATTACATGATCTCACATTTTAATAGTTTTCTCAAAAACTGATAAGGGAAAAATTTTGAAACTTTTGAAGTAGAAAGAGAAAGACTACAAGCTCATCATACTAAAATATCAAATTAATCCAGTACTAAATGTGCGGTTGTTTAACCACGGAAATTTCTAATACGTCCAATTAACGAGTTTCTAATTCAGTAGAACTCGTTGGAGTGAGTTTTTTTGACAGTTTCAACGAGCTTGTACTCAATTCCAACTAGCTTTAAGATGTTTCAAAAAAATTCTAAATTATCAAAAAAATACGTTTTTATTGAAACGAGTTCTAAAAACGTTCCAACGAGTTTCTATTATAATAAATTGTCCATTGAGCTTCTAAATTTCCAAAAAAAAAAAAATCAACGTTTCCTACCTTATTTTCATAGTTCCAATACGTTCTAATGAATTTCTAAACTGTTTCAATGTAATTTTAATTTGTTCCAACGAGTTTCTAATATGTTCTAACAAGTTTCAGCAAATTTTTAATACGTTTCAACGATTTTCTAATATGTTCTAATACGTTTTTAATACTTTCTAACCAGTTTCAATTTCTAATGAATTTTTTAAGAGATTTTTGTCCGTTCCAACAGTTTCTAATAAATTTTAACAAATTTCCAAAACGTTCTAACGAGTTCTAATAAATTCCTACAAATTTCTAATAGGTTTTGACGAGTTTCTAATATTTTACAACGAGTTTCTATTAGGTTAGGAACATATCAAAAACTCGCGTACTAAAAATTCATAAGAACTTATTACAAACTCGTTAGAACGGATGAGAAACTCATTAAAACGATTATAAATGTGGAAATAAATTTGGAAACGTTGTTTTCTTTTCCAAATTTAAAGGTTTAATGGTAATAGAAATTCGTTGAATTGATTGAAAATTGGTTAGAATGTATTAGAAACTATAAAGACGTATTAAAAACTCGTTAGAACGGATTGAAAACTCATTGCAACGCATGAAAAACTTGTTTACACATTAGAAACTTGTTGGATTTATTAGAAACTAATTGAAAACTACTAGAAATTCGTTAGAACGGATTAGAAACCCGTTGCACCGAATTAGAAACTCATTTAAACGTATTAGAAACTTGTTAGAACGGATTAAAAACTCATTGGAACGGACTAGAAACTCGTTGAAATTTATTAAATAACTTGAAAATAAGTTAGGGGACGATTGTATTAGAAATTCGTTTGATTGATTAAAAACTCATTGAAACGTATTAGAAACGTTTTAACACTCTTTCAAACAATTCAAAATTGGGTTTCAACGAGTTTCACAACTTGGAAAATAGCTTTTGTAGATTTTGAATTTTTTTGCCGTTTCAAAATTCGTTGAAATGGGGTTTTTGAATTTTTTGGAACTTTATAAATTATTTGGAACTCGTTGTAAAAGTTTAAAAAAACTCACTCCAACGAGTTCTAATGTTTCTAAATAATATTGCAACGAGTTTTCGAATTTTATTGGAATTTTATAAATATTTTGAAATAGTCCAAGAAATTTACTTCAACGAGTTGTAATAATTTAAATAGTATTGAAACAAATTTTTGAATTATTTAAAACGATATAAATTTTTTTAAACTCGTTGGAACAGTTTAAAAAACTGTTTTGATGTTTCTAAATAATAATGGAACGATTATTTGAATTTGTTGGAACGTTATTATATTTTTGCAATTTGTTGAAAAAGTGCAAAAAACTCACTTTAACGAATTCTAATGTTTCCGAAAAGCGTTGGAACGAGTTTTCGAATTCGTTGGAACTTAATAATGTTTTTGGAACTCGTTTAAAAAGCCCAAAAAAACTTCTAATGTTTCCAAATAGCATTGGAAGGAGTTTTCGAGATTGTTGGAACTTTATAAACTTTTTGGAATTCCCTGAAACAGTTGATAAAAATTAATCCAACGAGTTCTTATGTTTCTAAATAGCGTTGAAGTCTTTAAATTTTATTGGAACTTTATAAATCTTTTGAAACAGTCCAAGAAATTCACCTCAACGAGTTTTAGTGAGCTGAAATAGTATTGAAACGATTTTTTAAATTAATTAAAACTTATTTTTAGTCATTCTAAATAATATTGGAACAAATTTTTAAATCAATTGAAACGTTATAAATTTTTGGAACTCGTTGGAACAGTTTGAAAAAATTCACTTTAACGACTTTCAATGTTTTTGAATAATATTGGAACGGGTATTTGAATTTGTTTAAACGTTATACACTTTTTGGAACTCGTTGAAAAAGTCTAGAAAACTCATTCCAATGAGATCTAATGCTTTCAAATAGCATTAAAACAAATTTTCGAATTTGTTGGAATTTTATAAAATTTTTGGAACTCTATGAAACAGTTCAAAAAACTCACTACAACGAGTTCTAATATTTCTAGATAACATTACAACGAGTTTTTGAATTTTATCGAAACTTCATAAATTTTTTGAAACAGTTAAAAAAAAATCACTTCAATGAGTTTTATTGAGCTCAATTAGTATTGGAACAAATTTTTAAATTAATTGAAACTTTATACATTTTTTGGAACTCGTTGGAACAGTCCAAAAAACTAACTCAAATGAGTTGTAATATTTCCAAATTATATTGGGACAAATATTTGAATTTGTTGGAACGGTATAATCTTTTTGGAACTCGTTGAAACAGTTCAAAAAAAAACTCACTCCAACGAGTCCTAATGTTTTCAAATAGCAATGAAATGAGTTTTTGAGTTTTATTAGAACTTTATAAATATTTTGGAACAGTTCAAAAAAACCATCCCAACGAGTTGTAATGAGATCAGTTTTGTTGTTGGAACGGTACAAACTTTTTAGAACAGTTTAAAAAACTCACATTAACGAGTTCTAATATTTCCAAATAATACTGAAATGAGTATTTTAATTTGTTGGAACACTATAAACTTTTTGCAATTCGTTGAAAAAGTCCAAAAAACTCACTCTAACAGGTTCCAATGTTTCCAAATAGCAATGAAACAAGTTTTTGAATTTTATTGTAACTTTATAGATTTTTTGAAACAGTTCAAAAATCCCACTCCAATGAGTTTCATTAGGTTCAATTAGTATTGGAACAAATTTTTAAATTAATTAAAACGTTATACATTTTTTGAAACTCGTTGGAACGGTCCAAAAAACTCACTTCCACGAGTTCTAATGTTCTTAAATAATACTGGAACGAGTATTTTAATTTGTTGGAACGTTATAAAATTTTTGGAACTCGTTGAAAAAGTTCAAAAAACTCACTCCAACGAGTTCTAATGTTTTTAAATGGCATTGAAACGAGTTTTTGAATTTTATTAGAAATCTATAAATTTTTTGGAACAGTTGAAAAAACTGACTTCAACGAGTTGAAATGAATGCAAATAGTATTGGAACAAGTTTTTGAATTATTTGAAACGTTATAAATTTTTAAGAACTCGTTGAAACAGTTTAAGAAACTTATATTAACGAGTTCTGATGTTTTTAAATAATATTGGGACGAGTATTTAGATTTATTGGAACGTTATTTTCTTTTTAGAACTCGTTGAAAAAATGCAAAAAACTCACTTTAACGAGTTCTAATATTTCTGAAAAGCGTTGGAACGAGTTTTCAAATTCGTTAAAATTTTTTAAACTCTTTGGAACTCGTTGGAACAGTCCAAAAAACTCACTTCAACAAGTTCTAATGTTTTTAAATAATATTGGAACAAGTATTTAAATTTGTTGGAACGTTATAAACTTTTTAGAACTCGTTGAAAAAGTCCAAAAAACTCACTTCAAGTTTTAATGTTTCCAAATAGCATTGGAACGAATTTTTGAGACTGTTGAAGCCTTATAAACTTTCTAGAACTTGTTGGAACGGTTGATAAAAATTAATCCAACGAGTTTTAATGTTTCTAAATGGCATTGAAGTTTTTTAATTTTATTAGGACTTCATAAATCTTTTGGAACAGTTCAAAAATTCATCCCAACGAGATGTAATTAGTTCAGTTTTGTTATTGGAACAGTATAAACTTTTGAAACTCGTTAGAACAGTCTAAAAAATTCACTTAACGTATTCTAACATTTCTAAATAATACTGGAACGGGTATTTAAATTTGTTGGAACGTTATAAACTTTTTGGAACTCGTTGAAAAAATCCGAAAAACTCACTCCAACGATATCTGAGGTTTTTAAATAGCATTAGAAAAAAAATCGAATTTGTTGGGATTTTATCAACTTTTTGGAACTCGTTGAAATAATTCAAAAAACTCACTTTTACGAGTTTTAATATTTCCAAGTGGCATTGGAACGAGTTTTTGAAATTGTTGAAACTTTATAAACTTTTTAGAACTTGTTGGAACGGTTGATGAAAATTAATCCAACGAGTTTTAATGTTTCTAAATAGCATTGAAGTTTTTTAATTTTATTTGGACTTTTAAATCTTTTGGAACATTTCAAAAAATTCATTCCAACGAGTTGTAATGAGATCAGTTTTGTTGTTGAAACAGTATAAACTTTTGGAACTTGTTAGAACAGTCCCAAAAACTCACATTGACGAGTTCTAATGTTTTTAAATAATACTGGAACGAGAATTTTAATTTGTTGGAACATTATAAAACTTTTTGGAACTCGTTGAAAAAGTCCAAAAAACTCACTCCAACAAGTTCTAATATTTCTAAATAGCAATGAAACTAGTTTTCGAATTTTATTGGAACTTTATAAAATTTTTGAAACAGTTCAAAAATCTCACTCCAATGAGTTTTATTAAGTTCAATTAGTATTGAAACGAGTTTTTAAGTTAATTGAAACGTTATAAATTTTTTGAAACTCGCTGGAACGATCCAAAAAACTCACTTCACCGAGTTCTAATGTTCTTAAATAACACTGGAACGAGTATTTTAATTTGTTGGACTGTTATAAAATTTTTGGAACTCGTTGAAAAAGTCCAAAAAACTCACTCCAACGAATTCTAATATTTCTAAATAGCATTGAAACGAATTTTTGAATTTTATTGGAACTCTATAAAATTTTTGAAACAGTTCAAAAAACTCACTTTAACGAGTTGTAATGAATACAAATAGTATTGGAACAAATTTTTGAATTATTTAAAACGTTATAAATTTTTTAGAACTCATTGGAACAGTTTAAGAAATTTACATTAACGAGTTTTGATGTTTCTAAATAATACTGGAACGAGTATTTGAATTTGTTAGAATGTTACTATCTTTTTGAAACTCGTTGAAAAAGTGCAAAAAACGCGTTGGAACGAGTTTTCGAATTCGTGAGTTCGTTGAATCTTTTTGAAATTCTTTGGAACAGTCCAAAAAACTCACTTTAACAAGTTCTTATATTTCTAAATAATATTGGAAGAAGTATTTGAATTTAGTGGAATGTTATAAACTTTTTGGAACTCGTTGAAAAAGTCCAAAAAAACTCACTTTAACGAGTTCTAATACTTCCAAATGGCATTAAACCGAATTTTTGAAATCGTTGGAACTTTATAAACTTTTTAGAACTTGTTGGAACGGTTGATAAAAATTAATCCAAGGAGTTTTAATGTTTTTAAATAGCATTGAAGTGTTTTAATTTTATTCGGACTTTATAAATCTTTTAGAACAGTTCAAAAAAAATTATCCCAACGAGTTGTAGTAAGATTAGTTTTGTTGTTGGAACGGTATAAACTTTTGGAACTCGTTAGAACAATCCAAAAAACTCACTTTAACGAGTTCTAATGTTTCTAAATAATACTGGAACGAGTATTTTATTTTGTTGGAACATTATAAACTTTTTAGAACTTGTTGAAAAAGTCCAAAAAACTTACTCCAACAAGTTTTAATGTTTCCAAATAGCTATGAAATTAGTTTTTGAATTTTATTAGAACTTTATAAATGTTTTGAAACAGTTCAAAAATCTCACTCCAATGAGTTTTATTGGATTCAATTAGAATTGGAATAAATATTTAAATTAATTGAAACGTTATAAATTTTTTTGGAACTCGCTGGAACAGTTTGAAAAACTCACTTTAACGAGTTTCAATGAGTTTAATTAGTATTGGAACGAGTTTTTAAATTAATTGAAACGTTATAAATTGAAACTCGTTAGAACGGTCCAAAAAACTCACTTTAACGAGTTCTAATGTTCTTAAATATTCCTGGAACGAGTTAATTCAATTTGTTGGAACGTTATAAAATTTTTGAAATTTGTTAAAAAAATCCAGAAAACTCACTCCAACGAGATCTGATGTTTTTAAATAGCATTGGAAAAAGTTTTCGAATTTGTTGGAATTTTATCAATTTTTTTGAATTCGTTGAAATAGTTCAAAAATATCACTTCAACGAGTTCTAATGTTTTTAAATAGCATTGGGACGAGTTTTTGAAATCGTTGGAACTTTATTAACTTTTACGAACTTGTTGGAACGGCTGATAAAAATTAATCCAACGAGTTTTAATGTTTCTAAATAGCATTGAAGTTTTTTAATTTTATTGGGACTTTATAAATCATTTGGAATAGTTCAAAAAATTCAATCCAACGAGTTGTAATCTGTTCAGTTTTTTTGTTGGAATAGTGTAAACTTTTGAAACTCGTTAGAATAGTCCAAAAAACTGACATTAACGAGTTCCAATGTTTCTTCTAAATAATACAGGAACGAGCATATTAATTTGTTGGAACATTATAATCTTTTTGGAACTCGTTGAAAAAGTCCAAAAAACTCACTCCAACAAGTTACAATGTTTCCAAATAGCAATGAAACGAGTTTTTGAATTCTATTGGAACTTTATAAATTTTTTGAAACAGTTCAAAAATCTTACTCCAATGAGTTTTATTGGGTTCAATTAGTATTGGAAAAAAATTTTAATTAATTAAAAAGTTATACATTTTTTGGAAGTCTGAAAAACTTACTTTAACAAGTTTCAATGAGTTCAATTAGTATTGGACGAGTTTTTAAATTAATTGAAACGTTATAAATTTTTTGAAACTCGTTGAAACGGTTCAAAAACTCACTTCAACGAGTTCTAATGTTCTTAAATAATACTGGAACGAGTATTTTAATTTGTTGGAACGTTATAAAATTTTTGGAACTCGTTGAAAAAGTTCAAAAAACTCACTCCAACGAGTTTTAATGTTTCTAAATGGCATTGAAACGAGTTTTTGAATTTTATTAGAACTCTATAAATTTTTTGGAACAGTTGAAAAAACTAACTTCAACGAGTTGAAATGAATGCAAATAGTATTGAAACAAGTTTTTGAATTATTTGAAACGTTATAAATTTTTTAGAACTCGTTGAAACAGTTTAAGAAAATTATATTAACGAGTTCTGATGTTTTTAAATAATATTGGGACGAGTATTTTAATTTATTGGAACGTTATTTTCTTTTTAGAACTCGTTGAAAAAATGCAAAAAACTCACTTTAACGAGTTCTAATGTTTCTGAAAAGCGTTGGAACGAGTTTTCAAATTCGTTAAAATTGTATAAACTTTTTGGAACTCGTTGGAACAGTCCAAAAAATTCACTTTAACAAGTTCTAATATTTTTAAATAATATTGGAACAAGTATTTGAATTTGTTGGAACGTTATAAACTTTTTGGAACTCGTTGAAAAAGTTCAAAAAATTCACTTTAACGAGTTCTAATAATTCCAAATGGCAGTGGAACGAATTTTTGAAATTGTTGGAACTTTATAAACTTTTTAGAACTTGTTGATAAAAATTAATCCAACGAGTTTTGATGTTTCTAAATAGCATTGAAGGTTTTTAATTTCATTGGAACCTTATAAATCTTTTGGAACAGTTCTAAAAAATCATCCCAACGAGTTGTAATGAGATCAGTTTTATTGTTGGAACGTTATAAACTTTTGAAACTCGTTAGAACAGTCCAAAAAATTCACTTTAACGTATTCTTAAATTTTTAAATAATACTAGAACGGGTATTTGAATTTGTTGAAACGTTATAAACTTTGTGGAACTCGTTGAAAAAGTTCAAAAAACTCACTCCAACGAGATCTGATGTTTTTAAATAGCATTAGAAAAAGTTTTCGAATTTGTTGGAATTTCGTCAACTTTTTGGAACTCGTTGAAATAGTTCAAAAATATCACTTCAAAGAGTTATGTTTCTATATAGCATTGGGACGAGTTTTTGAAATCGTTGGAACTCTATAAACTTTTTAGAATTTGTTAGAACGGCTGATAAAAATTGATCCAACGAGTTTTAATGTTTCTAAATAGCATTGAAGTTTTTTCAATTTTATTGGAACTTTTGGAACAGTTCAAAACATTCATCCCAACGAGTTGTAATGAGATCAGTTTTGTTGTTGAAACAGTATAAACTTTTGGAACTTGTTAGAACAGTCCAAAAACTCACATTGACGAGTTCTAATGTTTTTAAATAATACTGGAACGAGAATTTTAATTTGTTGGAACATTATAAAACTTTTTGGAACTCGTTGAAAAAGTCCAAAAAACTCACTCCAACAAGTTCTAATATTTCTAAATAGCAATGAAACTAGTTTTCGAATTTTATTGGAACTTTATAAAATTTTTGAAACAGTTCAAAAATCTCACTCCAATGAGTTTTATTGGGTTCAATTAGTATTGAAACGAGTTTTTAAGTTAATTGAAACGTTATAAATTTTTTGAAACTCGCTGGAACGATCCAAAAAACTCACTTCACCGAGTTCTAATGTTCTTAAATAATACTGGAACGAGTATTTTAATTTGTTGGACTGTTATAAAATTTTTGGAACTCGTTGAAAAAGTCCAAAAAACTCACTCCAACGAATTCTAATATTTCTAAATAGCATTGAAACGAATTTTTGAATTTTATTGGAACTCTATAAAATTTTTGAAACAGTTCAAAAAACTCACTTTAACGAGTTGTAATGAATACAAATAGTATTGGAACAAATTTTTGAATTATTTAAAACGTTATAAATTTTTTAGAACTCATTGGAACAGTTTAAGAAATTTACATTAACGAGTTTTGATGTTTCTAAATAATACTGGAACGAGTATTTGAATTTGTTAGAATGTTACTATCTTTTTGAAACTCGTTGAAAAAGTGCAAAAAACGCGTTGGAACGAGTTTTCGAATTCGTGAGTTCGTTGAAACCTTTTGAAATTCTTTGGAACAGTCCAAAAAACTCACTTTAACAAGTTCTTATATTTCTAAATAATATTGGAAGAAGTATTTGAATTTAGTGGAATGTTATAAACTTTTTGGAACTCGTTGAAAAAGTCCAAAAAAACTCACTTTAACGAGTTCTAATACTTCCAAATGGCATTAAACCGAATTTTTGAAATCGTTGGAACTTTATAAACTTTTTAGAACTTGTTGGAACGGTTGATAAAAATTAATCCAAGGAGTTTTAATGTTTTTAAATAGCATTGAAGTGTTTTAATTTTATTCGGACTTTATAAATCTTTGAGAACAGTTCAAAAAAATTATCCCAATGAGTTGTAGTAAGATTAGTTTTGTTGTTGGAACGGTATAAACTTTTGGAACTCGTTAGAACAATCCAAAAAACTCACTTTAACGAGTTCTAATGTTTCTAAATAATACTGGAACGAGTATTTTATTTTGTTGGAACATTATAAAGTTTTTAGAACTTGTTGAAAAAGTCCAAAAAACTTACTCCAACAAGTTTTAATGTTTCCAAATAGCAATGAAATTAGTTTTTGAATTTTATTAGAACTTTTTAAATGTTTTGAAACAGTTCAAAAATCTCACTCCAATGAGTTTTATTGGATTCAATTAGAATTGGAATAAATATTTAAATTAATTGAAACGTTATAAATTTTTTTGGAACTCGCTGGAACAGTTTGAAAAACTCACTTTAACGAGTTTCAATGAGTTTAATTAGTATTGGAACGAGTTTTTAAATTAATTGAAACGTTATAAATTGAAACTCGTTAGAACGTTCCAAAAAACTCATTTTAACGAGTTCTAATGTTCTTAAATATTCCTGGAACGAGTTAATTCAATTTGTTGGAACGTTATAAAATTTTTGGAATTTGTTAAAAAAATCCAGAAAACTCACTCCAACGAGATCTGATGTTTTTAAATAGCATTGGAAAAAGTTTTCGAATTTGTTGGAATTTTATCAATTTTTTTGGATTCGTTGAAATAGTTCAAAAATATCACTTCAACGAGTTCTAATGTTTTTAAATAGCATTGGGACGAGTTTTTGAAATCGTTGGAACTTTATTAACTTTTTAGAACTTGTTGGAACGGCTGATAAAAATTAATCCAACGAGTTTTAATGTTTCTAAATAGCATTGAAGTTTTTTAATTTTATTGGGACTTTATAAATCTTTTGGAATAGTTCAAAAAATTCAATCCAACGAGTTGTAATGAGTTCAGGTTTTTTGTTGGAATAGTGTAAACTTTTGAAACTCGTTAGAATAGTCCAAAAAACTGACATTAGCGAGTTCCAATGTTTCTTCTAAATAATACAGGAACGAGCATATTAATTTGTTGGAACATTATAATCTTTTTGGAACTCGTTGAAAAAGTCCAAAAAACTCACTCCAACAAGTTACAATGTTTCCAAATAGCAATGAAACGAGTTTTTGAATTTTATTGGAACTTTATAAATTTTTTGAAACAGTTCAAAAATCTTACTCCAATGAGTTTTATTGGGTTCAATTAGTATTGGAAAAAAATTTAAATTAATTAAAAAGTTATACATTTTTTGGAAGTCTGAAAAACTTACTTTAACAAGTTTCAATGAGTTCAATTAGTATTGGACGAGTTTTTAAATTAATTGAAACGTTATAAATTTTTTGAAACTCGTTGAAACGGTTCAAAAACTCACTTCAACGAGTTCTAATGTTCTTAAATAATACTGGAACGAGTATTTTAATTTGTTGGAACGTTATAAAGTTTTTGGAACTCGTTGAAAAAGTTCAAAAAACTCACTCCAACGAGTTCTAATGTTTCTAAATGGCATTGAAACGAGTTTTTGAATATTATTAGAACTCTATAAATTTTTTGGAACAGTTGAAAAAACTGACTTCAACGAGTTGAAATGAATGCAAATAGTATTGGAACAAGTTTTTGAATTATTTGAAACGTTATAAATTTTTTAGAACTCGTTGAAACAGTTTAAGAAACTTATATTAACGAGTTCTGATGTTTTTAAATAATATTGGAACAAGTATTTAAATTTGTTGGAACGTTATAAACTTTTTAGAACTCGTTGAAAAAGTCCAAAAAACTCACTTCAAGTTTTAATGTATCCAAATAGCATTGGAACGAATTTTTGAGACTGTTGAAGCCTTATAAACTTTCTAGAACTTGTTGGAACGGTTGATAAAAATTAATCCAACGAGTTTTAATGTTTCTAAATGGCATTGAAGTTTTTTAATTTTATTGGGACTTCATAAATCTTTTGGAACAGTTCAAAAATTCATCCCAACGAGGTGTAATGAGTTCAGTTTTGTTATTGGAACAGTATAAACTTTTGAAACTCGTTAGAACAGTCTAAAAAATTCACTTAACGTATTCTAACATTTCTAAATAATACTGGAACGGGTATTTAAATTTGTTGGAACGTTATAAACTTTTTGGAACTCGTTGAAAAAGTCCGAAAAACTCACTCCAACGAAATTTGAGGTTTTTAAATAACATTAGAAAAAAAAATCGAATTTGTTGGAATTTTATCAACTTTTTGGAACTCGTTGAAATAGTTCAAAAAACTCACTTTAACGAGTTTTAATATTTCCAAGTGGCATTGGAACGAGTTTTTGAAATTGTTGAAACTTTATAAACTTTTTAGAACTTGTTGGAACGGTTGATGAAAATTAATCCAACGAGTTTTAATGTTTCTAAATAGCATTGAAGTTTTTTAATTTTATTTGGACTTTTAAATCTTTTGGAACATTTCAAAAAATTCATCCCAACGAGTTGTAATGAGATCAGTTTTGTTGTTGAAACAGTATAAACTTTTGGAACTTGTTAGAACAGTCCCAAAAACTCACATTGACGAGTTCTAATGTTTTTAAATAATACTGGAACGAGAATTTTAATTTGTTGGAACATTATAAAACTTTTTGGAACTCGTTGAAAAAGTCCAAAAAACTCACTCCAACAAGTTCTAATATTTCTAAATAGCAATGAAACTAGTTTTCGAATTTTATTGGAACTTTAGAAAATTTTTGAAACAGTTCAAAAATCTCACTCCAATGAGTTTTATTGGGTTCAATTAGTATTGAAACGAGTTTTTAAGTTAATTGAAACGTTATAAATTTTTTGAAACTCGCTGGAACGGTCCAAAAAACTCACTTCGCCGAGTTCTAATGTTCTTAAATAATACTGGAACGAGTATTTTAATTTGTTGGACTGTTCTAAAATTTTTGGAACTCGTTGAAAAAGTCCAAAAAACTCACTCCAACGAATTCTAATATTTCTAAATAGCATTGAAACGAATTTTTGAATTTTATTGGAACTCTATAAAATTTTTGAAACAGTTCAAAAAACTCACTTTAACGAGTTGTAATGAATACAAATAGTATTGGAACAAATTTTTGAATTATTTAAAACGTTATAAATTTTTTAGAACTCATTGGAACAGTTTAAGAAATTTACATTAACGAGTTTTGATGTTTCTAAATAATACTGGAACGAGTATTTGAATTTGTTAGAATGTTACTATCTTTTTGAAACTCGTTGAAAAAGTGCAAAAAACGCGTTGGAACGAGTTTTCGAATTCGTGAGTTCGTTGAAACCTTTTGAAATTCTTTGGAACAGTCCAAAAAACTCACTTTAACAAGTTCTTATATTTCTAAATAATATTGGAAGAAGTATTTGAATTTAGTGGAATGTTATAAACTTTTTGGAACTCGTTGAAAAAGTCCAAAAAAACTCACTTTAACGAGTTCTAATACTTCCAAATGGCATTAAACCGAATTTTTGAAATCGTTGGAACTTTATAAACTTTTTAGAACTTGTTGGAACGGTTGATAAAAATTAATCCAAGGAGTTTTAATGTTTTTAAATAGCATTGAAGTGTTTTAATTTTATTCGGACTTTATAAATCTTTTAGAACAGTTCAAAAAAATTATCCCAACGAGTTGTAGTAAGATTAGTTTTGTTGTTGGAACGGTATAAACTTTTGGAACTCGTTAGAACAATCCAAAAAACTCACTTTAACGAGTTCTAATGTTTCTAAATAATACTGGAACGAGTATTTTATTTTGTTGGAACGTTATAAAGTTTTTGGAACTCGTTGAAAAAGTTCAAAATACTCACTCCAACGAGTTCTAATGTTTCTAAATGGCATTGAAACGAGTTTTTGAATTTTATTAGAACTCTATAAATTTTTTGGAACAGTTGAAAAAACTTACTTCAACGAGTTGAAATGAATGCAAATAGTATTGGAACAAGTTTTTGAATTATTTGAAACGTTATAAATTTTTTAGAACTCGTTGAAACAGTTTAAGAAAATTATATTAACGAGTTCTGATGTTTTTAAATAATATTGGGACGAGTATTTTAATTTATTGGAACGTTATTTTCTTTTTAGAACTCGTTGAAAAAATGCAAAAAACTCACTTTAACGAGTTCTAATGTTTCTGAAAGGCGTTGGAACGAGTTTTCAAATTCGTTAAAATTGTATAAACTTTTTGGAACTCGTTGGAACAGTCCAAAAAATTCACTTTAACAAGTTCTAATATTTTTAAATAATATTGGAACAAGTATTTGAATTTGTTGGAACGTTATAAACTTTTTGAAACTCGTTGAAAAAGTGTAAAAAAATTCACTTTAACGAATTCTAATGTTTCCGAAAAGCGTTGGAACGAGATTTCGAATTCGTGGGTTCATTGAAACTTTTTTAAATTCGTTGGAATAGTCCAAAAAACTCACTTTAACAAGTTCTAATGTTCCTAAATAATAACCTTTTTGGAATTTGTTGAAAAACTCCAAAAAACTCACTTTGACGAGTTCTAATATTTCCAAATAGCATTAGAACGAATTTTTAAAATCGTTGGAACTTTATAAACTTTTTAGAACTTGTTGGAACGGCTGATAAAAATTAATTCAACGAGTTTCAATGTTTCTGAATAGCATTGAAGTTTTTTAATTTTCTAGATTATAAATCTTTTGGAAAAATTCATTCCAACGAGTTGTAATGAGATCAGTTTTGTTGTTGAAACAGTATAAACTTTTGGAACTTGTTAGAACAGTCCAAAAAAGTCACATTAACGAGTTCTAATGTTTTTAAATAATACTGGAACGAGTATTTTAATTTGTTGGAACATTATAAAACTTTTTGGAATACGTTGAAAAAGTCCAAAAAACTCACTCCAACAAGTTCTTATATTTCCAAATAGCAATTAAACTAGTTTTTGAATTTTATTGGAATTTTATAAATTTTTGAAACAGTTTAAAACACTCACTCCAATGAGTTTTATTGGGTTCAATAAGTATTGAAAAAAAAAATTTAATTAATGTAAACGTTATAAATTTTTTGAAACAGTCTGAAAAACTTACTTTAACGAGTTTCAATGAGTTTAATTAGTATTGGAGCGAGTTTTTAAATTAATTGAAATGTTAAATTTTTTGAAACTCGTTGGAATGGTCCAAAGGATTCACTTCAACGAGTTCTAATGGTCTTAAATAATACTGAAACGAGTATTTTAATTTGTTGGAACGTTATAAACTTTTTGGAATTCGTTGGAAAATTCCAGAAAACTCACTCCAACGAAATTTAATGTTTTTAAATAGCATTGGAAAAAGTTTTCGAATATGTTGGAATTTTATCAACTTTTTGGAACTCGTTGAAATAGTTCAAAAATATCACTTCAACGAGTTCAAGTATGGAAAAAAAATGTTCAATTTTAGAAATCTTGTAACTTTGTTAGTTTTGGTTCAATTGACTTGAATTTTTGGTATGTTTTGTTTCAAAGACTCAAAAATATATTTTCAAAATTTCATATTTGTGCCTTGAATAGTTTTCGAATAAATAATGAAAATTCAAGATCCTGGAATAGAAAAAAAAAAACATTAATTTCCTTGTTTCTTTCAATTTTATAACCCAAAATAAAATTCCCAATAAAAAAAAAACCGTCAAATTCGTCCTGGAGGGCACCAAAGCAATCTTAAATAGCACGTAACTTTCGAAAAAAAAAAAAAAAACGGTATAACATGATTTACGAATACTTTATACGAGTTTTATGTGGAACAAGGTAAATATGTGCCAAATTTTAAAATAATAATAATAAAAACACTATTATTTTCTTGGTCTTATATTGCCATAGTATAATTTCAAACGGCTGAAATAGCAAGAGGGCATTATATTATTCCTGTGCACCTGGCTTTGGAATTTTTATGGGTAGTTGTAATAATTTTGCTGAGTTGTATAATGTACAAAGTATTACTGTAAAGCGACATTTTACGATTCTAGAGGAACAATGTTATTAAAAACAGTAGTGAGTAAAATAATTTTACTTGTATGTATGTGTGTAGGTATATAAATCAAAACAAAAGACAAGAGAGTCATTAAAGTCGCCGTTTTTTTCTTTTTTTATTGGTTGTTTAAATTGTGTAAAACTTTGTAACTCAATCTTCTTGTATATTTTATGAACACAAAATAGTCAAGTCGGATTAGTAGTTGTTGTTCGGCATATCAAAGACAATTTAAGGCTCGAATTAAATTCAATGCACGATTTCCTAGTTGTTGTTGACAACTGGTGCGGCATCGGTTACTTTCATGTTTGTTCCTTTGATTTCCGATAGCGATACCGATCTTTGGATTATCGTTTGTGTTTGTTTCTTTTCTTCTCATGTAATTAATAATTTATCGATACTCAATATTAAGTTTTTTCTATTTCACTAATAATAATGCAAAATTGTTGAACTGGAGGATTTGTTTAGAGCCTAAATCGGATTAAAACTAAAAAAAATTGCAATTTTGGTTTTGCAAATTTTTTCAAATCCTGACAAGGTTACAAATAACTGCTTAAATCTTCATTAAAATTTGAGCAAATTAACATAAATTATGTATAATTAAAAAGAGTATTAAATTCTCTATAAATTCGTGATGAATTGGTTCTGATAACTGAAATAATTTCGAAGCAGTTGAATCTCGAAAGTTGACTTTAAGTCCAAATTTTGTTAAAAACCTAGGACTCAGTTTTCTCAAAAACTATAAACTTGGAAATATTGTTAATGACGGGTTTTTCAGAGCTTAATGAGAGTTACAAATGCGGGAAATTTTAACTTAATTTGACCAACGGTTGTGTTTTGAAGATTTTGAAATTAAACCTCAAAAAGGGCAGATATACGATATAATTACCCTTATAAAAACTGGATTTTTCAATTTTTCAGTTTTGCTTAATTTTGACTTTTTAGTTTAATTCTCAATTTAGTTTAATTTTTAATTCAAAAGTATAAACCAGGCATAAACCAGTCATTAGGGTTTAGAAAACGCTATGTTCATTTAGGTTAGGTTAGTGTAAAAAGTCATTGGTGTCATTATTAGTCCATCCAAAACCAGAAATATGTGAGAGAAATAGAATACGCTTAGACGACTGCGCATCCGACAGTGCAGTTTTTTTTATTTCTGTCTTTTTTTTTCTACAGGTAGATGAAAAAGGATGAAAATACACTCAATGAGCATTAAATTTACCAAGCGAAAACGCTATTAGTTTTTAGGTTGACAATTTTAATCTGACAGACTTTTCACTACATAACCTTACTTTTGGTCGGTTACTGATTGTTGTTGTTGGCGATGTCTCCTGCTTTTTCTGGGATATTTTTTTATCAGAGTGGTGTTTTATAAGATTTCTTTTTGTTATTTCTGCTTATTTTCGAAGTTATGAGTCGTTCATAACCTATTTTTCCAAATCCGAATTTGACAAGTGATAAAAATGGCGGACCTTCAGTTGCGCAGGATGGACCCTTATTTTATTCTAACCCAACAACTCTCCCATATCTCTGTCCAAAACACGTGACTTTGACAAGCAAATAAAAGATTTGTGTGCCTCCTGCTGGCGGACATTTTAATTTAAGTTTGACAGCACTTTGAATAGTCAGCCTATCTAAAACGTGTGACTTTGACAAGCAAAGGGTGTGCCTCTTGTCGGACGGGCGCGTTCTTTTTTCCATCAGATATTCACCAGGTGAAAACATGATGCCACAAAAGCGTTATTTTAATAATGGTGGAAATATGATGGTCCACCACAACGCGTTCCTATTTTACTGGTGATTTTATGGTGGATTTCATCCGGTGGAAATTTGATGCAATCAAGCTCCAACAGAATTTTTTTTTGTGATTACTCTGGTGGTTTTGCGTTGGTTGACCACATAACCTTAAAAAAGATGGCGCCAAGTAAGAAGTACGTGTGTTTATCGTGTCGCAAAAATGTCAATAAAAATCAGTATAGTATAAGATGTGTCGGTTCCTGTGGAGGTTACTTCCATGAAGGATGCTGTGGGCTTTCGAAGAAACAATTTGCCGATTTGTTAAAACAAAGGGATCATAGGTGGAAATGCAAAAATTGTAAATTGCAGAAAAGTGTGGTTAGTAGTGCCAGTGATCAAAACATTGGTAGTGACTCCGATCCAACGAGCGGCGAAGAAGATAATTGTCAAGGCCGAAAGTCGAGTAGCAACATTAGGAACAGCCGCGTTGCGTACAGAAAATCCCTTGGCCTTAGCAACCGCGCACCTATATTAGCTGTATCCTCCCAAGAAGACGAAGATAACCCAACCTCAAAATCACGACAACAAAAACATAAACAAAATAAAAATAAGGAAATTGATGATTTATCAGGAAAAATAAATCCATCAAATGCGGATATAATGAAGTTCTTAGAGGGCAGGTTCAGAAATTTTGAAGACTCTCTCACATTCTACGGTGATTCTCTCGAAGAACTTAAGCAGTCAATTGCGAAACTTTAAAAAGAAAATCAACAGCTAAGGGCAGATAAGAATGCAATGGAGCAGCGCATACAAAACCTAGAGATAGAAGTGAGGAAATATAGCGAAAGGGTGGCGGTTGAAGAGAGAGAGGAAAAAAAGAAAAATGTAGTACTATTTGGTGTACCAACTACCAAAGAGAAATGTAAAGAGGATGTCCAGAAATTATTTACAGCACTTCAAGTGAACATTCCTCCTCAAGAGATTATGAAAACAAGGATTCTTCAGTCGAAAAACAACGAAACGCATATCCTGGTTAGCTTTGAGAGTGAAAATACAAGAAATATAGTAATGGAGGCAAGGAAAAAAAAGGGCACAATAACAGTGAAGGAATGCAATATTGGAGACTCTGAGAGGAAGATATTTGTGAATGAGGATTTGCCGAGGGATACAAGGCAGCTGTTCGACAACGCTCGCAAAACTAAAAGACAAAAGTTACCAATTTGTGTGGTGTAAAAATGCAAAAGTTTTTGCACGTAGAGAAAATGGCTCAGAGGTTATATACATAAAAGATATTTCCCAAATTCAGAGGTTGGGGGGGGACCCAAACTAGTGAGTAAAATATAATGCATACTCGAATGGATATTTCTGAATTTAACAATTTAGAAGCATACAATAATGCCCTTAGAATAGATACGTGCAATGATAATTTGAACATTCTTTATTTAAATGCAAGATCTCTGAAAAATAAACTTGAGGAAGTGGAAATTATTCTTAAAAAACTTCAGTGTAGAATACATATAATTGTTGTTACTGAGACCTGGCTAAAGCCAGGTGAAGAAAAATATTTTAACATAACAAAATACCAAGCCACTTATGTGAGCAGAGACAGACAGGGAGGTGGTGTGGCTGTGTTTGTTGAGGACTCTATTCCTTTTACAACAACGAGTCTACATAAATCGGATTTGTCCATAGTGACTATTAATATTGACAGATTCAAGGTAAACCTAACTGCTGTATACAAACCACCAAACTTTGAAACAAATGTTTTCCTTCAGGAGTTGGAGCACCTTTTTGACAGGGTTTCTGCCTCGAAAAGCATTATAATTGGCGATGTCAATATCGATCTATTGACTAACAATAATGTAGTCAAAGCATATAATAGATATTAATGATACTAGTTCGATATGAACATTATAATGAAACGCGTGTAACGGTAAACCACGAGGCGTTAGCCGAGTGGTTTAGTTACACAAGTTTCATTACCAAAGTTCATATCGAACGTGTATCATTCAAAATTTAATCTACGTCAATTCAAATAGATTTTATTTGCATAGATTTGATTTGCCTTCAAATACCATACCCGAAACATTTTTGAATTGAACTTTCAAATTATCAGGTGCCTTCTAGTCGATGTCACGGTAACGGGGCTTGTTTTTTTTTTTTTTTTACGGATATACGCACTCGCAAGGAAATGTCCTATCACGCTCGAGAAGCGGCAAGTGCGCGGAAATGTCGGTGTATGTTGGTCTTGAAACGGTTCAGGTTGTAACCTGCAGGGAAAACCGTCGCAGAGATATGAATTCTGATATAATGAGGTTCTTGGTGCCTCTAGTTTGACAGTAAATTTATGGTTACCGTCTGTTTGACGGGTTCGCCTGGTAGGCGCTACTCTCGGTGGAATCATACGTGCCAACTCTTCAGAGCATTTTCCGTGATAGTACCTGTAGAAAAGAGATAAATCGCCCACAGATCTGCGATGTTCGAGACCATCCAAGTTACGAGTAAGTGCGGGGTCATTGATCAGCTTGATAGCTCGTTTTTGCACGGTGTTCAAAAGCATTAAGCTATGTTTGGGTGCTGCACTCCATATATGTAAACAGTATTCCATAGTTGGTCGAATCTGGGCTTTGTAGAGTGTAAGCAATTGGCTTGGTGTGTACAGATGTCTTGTACGAAATAGCACCCCCAGCTTTTGGGACGCCCTTTTAGCAATATCTGCCACGTGATTGTGCCAAGACATGTTGGTCTCTGCAGTAACCCCCAAGATGTTCAACTGACTCTGTAATGTGACAGCACTTCCAGATAGCATGATGTTTGGCTCACCGGTGCTGTTCTTTTTTGAAAATAGAGCTGCTTGGGTTTTCTGTGCGTTGAACTGTACAAGGTTTTTGTTACCCCAGTCCTCTATTATCTCCAGGTCGTTATTTATCTGCGATATTTGAGTTAGTCTAAGATGATGGAATTCACGTGCGGAAAGACCTGTGGGTGGTATGAGTGAGGAGACTACATTGCCATCGTCTGCAAAGCAATAAAGTGGATTTACTGTTTTATCTATGAGGTCATTTATGTAAATCAGAAAAAGAGTTGGCGAAAGGATTGCTCCCTGTGGCACACCAGCATTTATTTGGTAAGAGTTGGAGTTCTGGCCATCCAGTGCAACATAAATGGATCTGTTCTTTAGGTAACTTTCAAACCAAGTGCAAAGTTTCGGCGATAATCCCATTGCTTTGAGCTTGTTGAGCAGATTTTCATGCCAAACTTTGTCGAATGCTTTAGATATATCTAAGGCAATTGTTCTTGTTTCACTCCGCAACTCAATCGCTTTTTGCCATAAGTGAGTGACGTATGTAAGTAAATCGCCAGTTGACCTATATTTTCGAAATCCGTATTGCTTATCGTTGATAATTTTGTACTTTTCCAAGTACTTGGTTAGGTGATTGTTCACAACTCTTTCCATCCATGTTGATTGGAAACGTTGTTGTTTCGTTGCTTGACAACTTCATTATTATCGTTCAATATTGGTATATTCGTTCAGTCTATGTTCTATGTTCTTCAAAGTTCTTCCAGTTTAAGTGAAAAATAATAAAGAAAAATATATAAAATGACAACAAAGATGCTCTGCCAACAAAAGTATCACAATATTAGATTTTTCTGTAATGTCTGTGATTCTCCAACGTTAAAATATCTTCACGATAAAGTGTCTCAGCTACAGAAAGGCCAAATCCCTCTGGAAATTGTAGAGGCTCTGGGTACATGTCTTAAGATCAGTGAAAAACTTCATCCGGTCATTTCGGAAATCTACGACACCTTAAGCGCTCATGATTCCAGGTGGAGCGACTTATCCAAGAAAGTGGATGACATACACAACCACCATTCTGAGTACTCTGAGAGTGGACAACAATCTCTATTCCATTCAATTAGGGAAATGAAACGAGACTTGTGCAACATTTCGTCGATCTTCATGGACGGTCATGATGAGTCTATAAAGGTTCAGGTACATGACTCTTCAAAAGAAGAGTTAACAAGAGAAATGGCAGATTTGAGGAAATGTGTCAACCAAATGGCGCTCACGTTGGAAAAATTAGCAGGCAAGGAGAAACCGTCTACTAGGAGCAGCCCGCCACCTGTAAAAAAGTCAATTACAGCGTCGATTTCAACCCAGACCGATAGTGAAGAGACATCCCCTGTTACGCAAGTGGTCATTGATTCCCGAGTCTGTCCCCCACCTCAGAATTCCGCCCTAAAAGAAAACTGGCATTATGTGGTAGTGTCAAAAATCCCCCATCCTTTTACAGCAAAACAGCTTGCTCATTTTGTAAAGGAAAAACTTGGAACCACGGAGTTTATCAGATGCTTTCCAATGCTCCAAAATAAAGACTGCTCTCACACTGATTTCAAAGTTGGCGTTCAAAACAAAAATCACCTAAAGCAGCTTTTGGACAGAAGCATGTGGCCTCCAGGTACGGGTATAGAGACTGCTAATTCATCTGCAACACTTTTAAAGGCATCGCCACCGTCGGCAGCAATTACAGTAGATCCACAACATCAGTCTCATCACCATTTCAAACCCAACACTGCGGAGGGCCGAAGTAGACCACTAAACTCTGACTCAACCCCGATTAACCCGACTAAGGATGATAAAACTATCAGGATTGGTTCTGACAGGGACGCTATAGCTGTTTCTAAGTCCCTGGCACTAGACAGCACAAAAATTGTTATGGATACAAGTAGAAAAAAAGATGAATCAATCATGGACCCGATGACTCCACCCATTGTGCGATTATCGCGAGCTTCTGATACAGCTGATGGTCGATATTTATTGGCTAGACTAAGAGACCCTGCCATTCTTAAAGCTCTTAGGCTATTCCTTATCTCCATGACCAACCATCCACCGTGTGTTTTGATGGGCACACTAACACGAGCATCAAATTAATGTTAGCTTCGGAGGGACTTCCTAGTGACTTGGACTCATTGCGGAAGTTATATTTCCGTTTCCACAACGCGTATGGCATTGGTCTGGCTGAAGTTGACGCTGATCTCTCCGCCTTCAGGTCTTACTTCTCGTCCGAGAAACTTCTCCGGTTACAGAATATTAGGGAAAGTCAGAGCAAATATTTCTCTAGTGGCTCTCCACGTAATAATAAAAATTTTTAGATAAGGTGACGCGACCAGAGGATCAAGCACCCTCTGTAAGGTTGGACGATGGCAAGCTTAGTGTATTTCTTATTAATATTCAGTCCTTAAGACACAAAACAGATGAATTATTTCTTTTATTAGAAGAGCTTAATTTTCCAGAAATCATCGCCATTACTGAACACTGGTTAAATATGGATGAACCTGTGTTTGTCAAAAATTACACCTCAATAGCTAGATTTAATCGAAGTAATTTATCTCACGGAGGCACTATGATAATGTCCACTAATAATGACTTTACTGAAATAACCAAGTTTGATAATTTATTATCGGAAAAAATATTTGAATTTTCCATCGTCTATCATAGTGGTTTTGACCTTTATACTGTTTGTTTATATCGATCACCGGACACAGACGCGCACATGTTTTGTCGGAATTTGCTGAGCTTGCTTGACTCCTTGCCCTTGAATTGCAAAATAATTTTATATGGTGACTATAATATAAATTTTTCCTGTGTATGCGCTGCTCAAGAATCTCTCCAGTCCATTTTCGACTCCTTTGGGATTGTGATGCATGTAAACTCTCCAACCAGAATAACCAAAACTAGTTCTACTACCATTGACTATGTCGCTTCATCTTTTGATTCAGAATTGGTCAACTGCTCTATTTTTAGTGCAGGGTTTTCTGACCACGAAGCAGTATTAACGAATTTCTCATTGAATTCCTTACGTAAGGGTGCTTCCCGCAAATTGGGCAGAATATTTTCGGATGGAAATTTTTTAAATTTCAGTCAACTTTGCTTATCAGTTGACTGGGTCGTCCACTCAGATGATGTTGACTCCGAGTTCTCTAGATTCATAAATACCCTATCTGACCTGGCGACCAAATCCTTTCCTCTCAGACCCATCAAAGTCAAACGGCATAAACCATGGTCCACTAGTGGCTTGCGTACTTCTGGAAAAAATATGCGATCCTTGTCTCATCTAAAAAAATTCTCGGATAGCGTCTTCTTCAATGATTACGTAAAATTATACCGAAAAGTCTATCAGAAAACCATAAAAGCCGCCAAAGACATTTATTATAATAGGAGGCTGGCAAACTCCAAAAATGTTGCAAAAGAAACATGGTCAATTGTTAATGACTTGAGGAATAAGGCTTCTTCATCTAGCAAAATTCCTACTTCACCTGAGATCCTTAACGATTACTTTGTTGATGTGGCTAAGAAATTAGTGAATACCTTAACTCCTTCCCAGGACCCACTTTCATATCTCCCGAATGCTAAGATGAACTTACACAGTTTCTTCTTCACGCCTGTAGTAGTTCCAGAGCTTCGCAGTACAATCAAAGATTTTAAAAACAAATCTTCATCTGGGACTGATGGACTCACCCTCAAAATGTTCTCTAATCTTCCTGATTGCACATTAAAACATCTTACTACTCTAATCAACAAGTCGTTTCTAAATGGAGCTTTTCCAAACTGTCTTAAGATGGCGATAATTATCCCACTGCATAAGGGAGGTGATAAGGAGCTACCTTCAAACTATCGCCCCATTGCACTCCTTCCTACGCTATCAAAGATCATAGAAAGATTGGTTAAAAAGAGGCTTCTATCATTTCTCTCTAAATATAATATTCTAACTACCAGTCAATTCGGTTTCCTAAGTAACAAATGTACTAATGATGCAATGTTTTCCCTTTTCAATAATGTATACTCCAGCCTGAACTGCCACCACTCTACAGCCTCAATTTTCTGTGATTTCTCCAAAGCTTTCGACTGTGTTAATCATAATATCTTAATTAACAAATTACAGTTCTACGGTTTCAGAGGAATGGCTCTCAAATGGTTTAAGTCTTATCTTGGTAACAGAAGTCAGCTTGTGAGGGTGGACTCGACCATGTCCTCTTGTAAACCAATTGAATGTGGTGTGCCTCAGGGTTCAGTTCTTGGCCCTATTTTGTTCCTGCTATTTATTAACGACATTGCTAGTTTGGATATTAGCGGCAAAGTTTGTCTCTTCGCAGACGATACTAGTTTCACTTGGAGCAACCCGGATATTACGGAACTCCATAGAACCGTATCTAGTGACTTAATCACCATCAAATCATGGTGTGACTCAAATCTCCTGTGCCTCAACCTCTCTAAAACCAAAGTTTTATCTTACAGAGCTTCGCTCCAATCTGTAGTACTGGATAACAATACCATGGAGGCCGTTGATTCCGTGAAATTCCTGGGGCTTGTTGTTGATAAATCTCTAAAGTGGGACCTGCATATCGACGCCTTAGCAAAGAAATTAAGTTCGGCCTGTTTTGCACTGAGATCTGTTTCCAGGGAGCTTAACTCGGCAACTTGCAGGATGGTATATTATGCTCTTTTTGAGTCGCATTTGCGTTACGCCCTTCCATTCTGGGGCACGTGTTGTGCGTCTCAATTTGAACGCATTTTTAGACTGCAGAAGAGAGCTCTTCGTTATTCTTTGGGACTTGGTAGTAGAACTCACTGCCGGGAATTTTTTATCAAGTCTAGTATATTGACTCTTCCATCTTTATTTATTTTCGAATCCGTCTGCTTAATTCGTAAGCACTTAATATCAGCTATCTCAGAGAGGCCATCTCACAATTATCCACTGAGGAACGCAGAGTTGGATCTTTATCTGCCAATCCCGCGCTCAGAGTTAGTTAAAAGTTCAATACTTTATAATGCTAAAAAGATGCATAATCATCTACTGCCTAACATCAGGTCCATTGCATCTTTTCTCGAATTTCGCAGGGCGTTGAGGGTGTATTTACTGAGGAGAGCCTTGTACACAGTAAGCGAGTTGTTTATGGTTTCCTAATTCTAAATTTTGAGCAGCTTACTCACAGGTTTTGTTTTTGTTCCTGTATCATGATAGGTTATTATAAGTTATTGTTTGTTTGTTTTTTTAGTACCTATAATATGCTTACTCGCACAGTATAAGCAGTTAGACCTAGATGTTTGTTTGTTAGTTTTAATCAAATTTTGACCATGAACTATTTGTTCAAGTGTTTGGTTTTGTCTGTGCTTTTGCATTTGTATGTTTTGTTTTTTATTTTTTCAGCTTTGTCCACAAAATTGTAAAATTTTCTGACAATAAAGCAAATTCTTTCTTTCTTTCTTTCTATGAATGATTCTGATTCTGATGAGAGTGTCCCTTCGGATATCGAAGGCATTGCGAAAAACGTTGTGGATTCCCTACTTCCCGAGAAATCAAGATATAATTACGAGCAAACCTATGCAAAACTTGAAGATTGGTGTAAAGGAAAAGGAATCAATAATAGCAGCAACGAAAAAGTTCTCCTTGCATATTTCGAACATCTATCAAAACATAGGAAGCCTTCGTCGCTTTGGGTATATTATTCTATGCTACGTTCAGTTATATCAGTAAAGAAAAATACGGATATTAGTAAGTACGTCCACTTAATTGCGTTTCTCAAAAGAAAGTCGGAAGGATTTCGGTCAAAAAAAATCTAAAATTTTGACAAAAGAAGACCTAACTCAATTTTTGATGGAAGCGGACAATAAAACTTATTTTATGATAAAAGTTGCATTGATAGTGGGGCTTGCAGGAGCTTGCAGGCGTACTAAATTGACAAATTTGCACCTTCAAAATGTTAAAGATGAAGGCCAATGCATTCATATCAATATTCCATTCACGAAAACAAAAATACCACGAGATTTTTTCATCACAAAGGGGAATGTTGAAGGAATAAATATGGTGGAAATGGTTCGAAGATATATAGCCATGCGGCCAAGCAACACAAATCATACCCGATTTTTTGTGGCGTATAGAAATGGGAAATGTACTAAGCAGCCAGTTGGCATTAATACTTTTGGGAAAATGCCATGTAATATAGCATCGTTCCTGAATCTCCCAGATCCTGAACGTTACACTGGACATTGTTTTCGCAGATCGTCTGCGTCGTTGCTTGCCGATTCAGGAGCAGATTTATGAACTGTGAAGAGGCATAGTGGTTGGCGCTCTAACACAGTCGCTGAAAGCTACATAGAAGATTCCAAAGAAAATAAGAAGAAAGTGTCCACCAATATTTTGGGTAACGTTCCAGCTACTGATGGCCCTTCAACAAGTTTAAGTACGCGAGAAATAAATTTACTTTCCAAGAATTCAGCCCACTTATCAACTGCTGGTATTAATTTGTCAAATTGTTCGGAATTTGTTATTAATGTTTATAATAAGTGATTTTTTTTATAATTACTAAATAAATGAATGTGGTATCAAACTCCCTTTTTGGATATTTTTAATTTTTTTTGTTTATTTAATTTGGGTGTTATCGAGGGTGTTATTATGAATTCTTAAACGCACTAGTGCTATTATGAACGTCCTAATGACATTTAAATGAGGTTGATAAATGTGTCATAATGACACTGACGTAGATTATAGTTATTAATGATACTAGTTCGATATGAACACCATAATGAAACGCGTGTAACGTTAAACCACGAGGCGTTAGCCGAGTGGTTTAGTTACACAAGTTTCATTATTAAAGTTCATATCGAACGTGTATCATTCAAAATTTAATCTACGATGGTCCAAATAGATTTGATTTGCCTTCAAATATGAAAAACTTTTCAAATTAAAATTTAAAATTTAGCAGGTGCCCGTACTAGTCGGAAACCTGCTTGTTTTTTAGAATTTTGACTTTGGCAGCTCCAATATTGGAGTCCACTTTTGTGCCATAAATTCAGTTGTATAGTGGAAAATAATGTTAATATTGGTGATTCTGAGTTCGAAAGTGTCCCTTCGTATATCGAGACAGCATCAATGAAAAGGTTATTCTGGTAACTAACTTTCTTTTTGTATATTCTTCATTTTATAATTTGGGTGTTTTTATGAATTCTTAAACGCACTAGTGCTATTATGAAGGACCTAATGACATTCAAATGACAATGCTAAATGTGCCATAATGACACCGACGTAGATTAAAATTGATATTGCTTCCAGGTTTATAGGTACAATATACATTACAAATGAAATATACTATTACGTATATAGCTAGGTATCAATTTATATAATAATATGTACAGAAATCACCTATTCCTACTTTGTATGATAATATGCTATATATAAATATATAATATTTCAATGATAATATGATACAATTAACTTTCAATTTATTTATTTACAGAAACTTAATTTTCAAAGTTTCAACAACAATAATAAAATATGTATAACAATGTAGTAGTAACAAAATTATCAATAGTAATATAACTAGTGCAATGGAAATTATTGATAATTTTTGGGAAATTTGCCCGAATGCGTTTTTAGTTGAAAAAGAGCACGAGTGTCTTTTTCAGTTAAAAACGCATGAGTGCAAATTTGTCGAAAATTATAAATATATTTCCATTGCACGAGTTGTATTTAATGAGAGAATTTCATAAATCAAAAACACCAGTTTTCGCACCAGTTAGTATGCAATTATCTGATAATTTGCACTAGTGCAAATTATAGCGTAATTCTAATCTGATTGGTTCGAATCAACAATCAAAACATGTCAGTTTATTGTTGGAATACCAGTTTTGACAGATGTATGAAATTCTCACATAAAATATCCCTATTCTAGTTACATAATTCTAGAAATGTGTTTTTTAAACTGACAAAATTCAAATGAATCTAGATCATATTCATTATATGTAAGCACCTACACATACATACAAGTGAGATTTTCGTTTTTCGGGTCCAATGGAGTTCTCTGTCAACACAATCTTTACCTACCTATATTCTCAGCTCACAATGCTATTATTTACTTCATCAGCTGTGACTCCTATTTGCTCTTATGTACTTTTGTGTTCTGGGGTTCTTCTACAGTTCTACACTGAACAGTAGAGGTACAATGTTGGCTTTCTCTTTTTAGTCTTCAGTTGTACATAACTAAACAGTATTGATTATATTCTGTTTTTGCTTTTAAGTAGGTAGGAACCTACTTTGGACAATATAGTTCTGTTGGTGAAAAATAACACAAAATAAATCTCACCTTTTCAATTTCGAATCTCTGTTCTGCAACTTTCAATTTCAACTTTGATTTTAACACAACAACAATCTTCACTCTTTGAAAATGTTTTATTTACAAAAGGTACCCTTTCAGGTTAGAATTCAATTGTCAAATAAATAGACTGGAATAGAAATCGATAAACCGCATTTATGTCGATATTTTTTTTTCTTTTTCTATCTTGTTCATTCAACTAGAAAAAAAATCATGTCGATAGGGAACAGTTTTGGCCGGTAAATCGGGCAACCAAGCACGTTCTGATTGGTCCAAAATCTGGCGGACTATTTCAAATATTACCATTTTTTTTCCTTTAATATCTACCTCAATATTTTTTTTAAAAATCAATAAATAACTTTTATATTTAATTTATATATAAATAACTTTTTATATTAATTTTTAATAAAGATAATTATTTTTAGTACCACATAGCCCTTCAAGTATTTTGTCGGATAAGCTTCCAAACCATATGAATGAAATACTTAAATTCAGTTGAGTGGGAAAGACCCATTGAAGTTGACGTGCCTCCTCATTTCAATTTTAATTATTTACTTTTTTGTAGGAGAAACTTGCAATAAACAATAAATGAAAAAAAGTCAATAATAATTGACTTTCTCCGTTTCACCCACACCTTTTGGCTCCAACAACCACAAATCAAATCAATACGAAATGTCTTGCATTAAGGCATTTCTAGTTCGTACGCATTTCCCACACTAATTACACTATGCAGATATTCATTCTCGCTATAATAAATCACGACGACGCCACATCTCTCTAATTAATTTACACTTGTGTGTAATGTAGTGCATTACGCACCGTTTCGATAACAAATAGCGATTGACGCAACGCAATTTGCGCCTCCGACTTGGAAATTCTATTATTATTCGATTTTCTAGATTCATGTAAATGTAGATTTGCATCTACTAGGTATAAATTGATGCAAATTGATTGATTATCGAGTTTTTTTTGTGCAGATACTTAAAAATTCCAATTTGCATCAAATTTATTAATCTTTGAAAGCTGCAAATTTAATTGGGTAAAGTAAGATATTTTGACTTATAGAGATATTTATAAAATATTCCTTAAAAATTGATAAAATATATACACCATGATTTACGTAGCCTGTACATTTAAAGTTGTCCAATTTACAGGTGGATTAGTAGAAGTAGCATCTAATCCACCTGCAAAGTAATGCACAGTCAGTGATGCCAGGTCTGATGAAATTTCACCAGATCTGGTGATTTTATGAAAAAACTTTTTGAAAAATGACAATTTCTGGTAATTTTGAAATTTCATCAATTTTCAATATTTTTAACAATGGCATACACTTTATAAATATCCCTCATAATGTATTAAAATTTCACTTCATTAACATATAAATTTCATTTGTTTGACAGAAAACCAAATGCCCATAACTGATGTGTGATGAGGTCCTTTGATTTTTATATAAAGTTGTATTTGTTCTTTTCGTATATTTATATATTATGTTTCCCTTTTTATATTTCAATTTCTGTTTATTCCAGGCTCTTGTTGCTATTAGTAGGTTATTTTTCAAGTTGGCAATATGTATTTTATTTGGCCAGTGGCGTTGCTTATGAGGGGTTTCAGTCAAAAAAATCAATTGATTCAGCGGGTTTAAATTAATCGAAAAAGATTCTAACAAAATGGCGATTTCAAAAAGCTAAAAAATCTCAATTTTTGTTCTTGAAATTTTTTCAAATGTTGACAAGGTTAGGAACAATTGCCAACATTTCCATTAAATTTTGAGCAAATCAAAATAAATTATATATGGTTGGAAAGAGTATCAAATTCTCTATAAATCAGTGCTGGATTGAGTTTGATCATTCGAATACTTTTGGAGCAATTGAGCCTCAAAGTTGGATTTTAGTTGGAATTTAGTCAAAAACTTCAAATTCGATTTTCTCAAAAACCATAAATGTAAGCAACTTCAAATAAATACCATGTTGAAGCCCTACTCAAGAGCTACAATCTCAAAAAAAATTGATCCAAAATCTTTGACGAGTTTCGAGAAAATTGAGTTTGAAAATTTTGAAATTAAAATCCAACCCTTTAAAAACTTTAAACTTAATTTAAACTTAAAATTCTGAAAACTCGTTGGATCAATTATTTTCAAAATTCAATGAAATTTGGTGGATTTTTTTTTCCAACAAGTTTTTATTGAGTTCCCTAAATAATTCCAGAAATTCTTGAAATTCGTTGGATGATTTTTTCCAACGAGTTTATAATGTTTTAAAAAATCTCAAAAATATTTTTCAATTTTTTTTTTCTAATTTATCGAAACTCGTTGGATCAATTATTCTCAAAATTCAATGAAATTTGATGGATTTTTTTTCCAACGAGTTTTTATTGAGTTCCTTAAATAATTCTAGAAACACTAAAAAACGTTTTAAAATTATTTGTAACTCATTGGACAAATTTTTTGCTTGAAACAATTCTTGAAATTCGTTTGATAATTTTTTTCCAACGAGTTTATAATGTTTTAAAAAATCTCAAAAATATTTTTTAATTTTTTTTTTTAATTTATCGAAACTCGTTGAATCAATTATTCTCAAAATTCAATGAAATTTGATGGATTTTTTTTTCCAACGAGTTTTTATTGAGTTCCTTAAATAATTCTAGAAACACTAAAAAACGTTTTAAAATTATTTGTAACTCATTGGACAAATTTTTTGCTTGAAACAATTCTTGAAATTCGTTTGATAATTTTTTTCCAACGAGTTTATAATGTTTTAAAAAATCTCAAAAATATTTTTCAATTTTTTTTTCAATTTATCGAAACTCGTTGGATCAATTATTTTTAAAATGCAATGAAATTTGATGGATTTTTTTTCCAACTAGTTTTTATCGAGTTCCTTGAATAATTTCAGAAATACCAAAAAACATTTTAAAATTATTTGTAACTCGTTGGACAAATTTCTTGGTTGAAACAATTCTTGAAATTCGTTTGATAATTTTTTTTCAACGAGTTTATAATGTTTTAAAAAATCTCAAAAATATTTTTCAATTTTTTTTTCTAATTTATCGAAACTCGTTGGATCAATTATTCTCAAAATTCAATGAAATTTGATGGATTTTTTTTTCCAACGAGTTTTTATTGAGTTCCTTAAATAATTCCAGAAATACTAAAAAACGTTTTAAAATTATTTGTAACTCATTGGACAAATTTTTTGCTTGAAACAATTCTTGAAATTCGTTTGATAATTTTTTTCCAACGAGTTTATAATGTTTTAAAAAATCTCAAAAATATTTTTCAATTTTTTTTTCTAATTTATCGAAACTCGTTGGATCAATTATTCTCAAAATTCAATGAAATTTGATGGATTTTTTTTTCCAACGAGTTTTTATTGAGTTCCTTAAATAATTTCAGAAATACCAAAAAACGTTTTAAAATTATTTGTAACTCATTGGACAAATTTCTTGCTTGAAACAATTCTTGAAATTCGTTTGATAATTTTTTTCCAACGAGTTTATAATGTTTTAAAAAATCTCAAAAATATTTTTCAATTTTTTTTTCTAATTTATCGAAACTCGTTGGATCAGTTATTCTCAAAATTCAATGAAATTTGATGGATTTTTTTTTCCAACGAGTTTTTATTGAGTTCCTTAAATAATTCTAGAAACACTAAAAAACGTTTTAAAATTATTTGTAACTCATTGGACAAATTTCTTGCTTGAAACAATTCTTGAAATTCGTTTGATAATTTTTTTCCAACGAGTTTATAATGTATTAAAAAAATCTCAAAAATATTTTTCAATTTTTTTTTCTAATTTATCGAAACTCGTTGGATCAATTATTCTCAAAATTCAATGAAATTTGATGGATTTTTTTTCCAACTAGTTTTTATTGAGTTCCTTGAATAATTTCAGAAATACCAAAAAACGTTTTAAAATTATTTGTAACTCGTTGGACAAATTTTTTGCTTGAAACAATTCTTGAAATTCGTTTGATAATTTTTTTCCAACGAGTTTATAATGTTTTAAAAAATCTCAAAAATATTTTTCAATTTTTTTTTTCTAATTTATCGAAACTCGTTGAATCAATTATTCTCAAAATTCAATGAAATTTGATGGATTTTTTTTTCCAACGAGTTTTTATTGAGTTCCTTAAATAATTCTAGAAACACTAAAAAACGTTTTAAAATTATTTGTAACTCATTGGACAAATTTTTTGCTTGAAACAATTCTTGAAATTCGTTTGATAATTTTTTTCCAACGAGTTTATAATGTTTTAAAAAATCTCAAAAATATTTTTCAATTTTTTTTTCAATTTATCGAAACTCGTTGGATCAATTATTTTTAAAATGCAATGAAATTTGATGGATTTTTTTTCCAACTAGTTTTTATCGAGTTCCTTGAATAATTTCAGAAATACCAAAAAACATTTTAAAATTATTTGTAACTCGTTGGACAAATTTCTTGGTTGAAACAATTCTTGAAATTCGTTTGATAATTTTTTTTCAACGAGTTTATAATGTTTTAAAAAATCTCAAAAATATTTTTCAATTTTTTTTTCTAATTTATCGAAACTCGTTGGATCAATTATTCTCAAAATTCAATGAAATTTGATGGATTTTTTTTTCCAACGAGTTTTTATTGAGTTCCTTAAATAATTCCAGAAATACTAAAAAACGTTTTAAAATTATTTGTAACTCATTGGACAAATTTTTTGCTTGAAACAATTCTTGAAATTCGTTTGATAATTTTTTTCCAACGAGTTTATAATGTTTTAAAAAATCTCAAAAATATTTTTCAATTTTTTTTTCTAATTTATCGAAACTCGTTGGATCAATTATTCTCAAAATTCAATGAAATTTGATGGATTTTTTTTTCCAACGAGTTTTTATTGAGTTCCTTAAATAATTTCAGAAATACCAAAAAACGTTTTAAAATTATTTGTAACTCATTGGACAAATTTCTTGCTTGAAACAATTCTTGAAATTCGTTTGATAATTTTTTTCCAACGAGTTTATAATGTTTTAAAAAATCTCAAAAATATTTTTCAATTTTTTTTTCTAATTTATCGAAACTCGTTGGATCAGTTATTCTCAAAATTCAATGAAATTTGATGGATTTTTTTTTCCAACGAGTTTTTATTGAGTTCCTTAAATAATTCTAGAAACACTAAAAAACGTTTTAAAATTATTTGTAACTCATTGGACAAATTTTTTGCTTGAAACAATTCTTGAAATTCGTTTGATAATTTTTTTCCAACGAGTTTATAATGTATTAAAAAAATCTCAAAAATATTTTTCAATTTTTTTTTCTAATTTATCGAAACTCGTTGGATCAATTATTCTCAAAATTCAATGAAATTTGATGGATTTTTTTTCCAACTAGTTTTTATTGAGTTCCTTGAATAATTTCAGAAATACCAAAAAACGTTTTAAAATTATTTGTAACTCGTTGGACAAATTTTTTGCTTGAAACAATTCTTGAAATTCGTTTGATAATTTTTTTCCAACGAGTTTATAATGTTTTAAAAAATCTCAAAAATATTTTTCAATTTTTTTTTTCTAATTTATCGAAACTCGTTGGATCAATTATTCTCAAAATTCAATGAAATTTGATGGATTTTTTTTTCCAACGAGTTTTTATTGAGTTCCTTAAATAATTCCAGAAATACTAAAAAACGTTTTAAAATTATTTGTAACTCATTGGACAAATTTCTTGGTTGAAACAATTCTTGAAATTCGTTTGATAATTTTTTTTCAACGAGTTTATAATGTTTTAAAAAATCTCAAAAATATTTTTCAATTTTTTTTTTCTAATTTATCGAAACTCGTTGGATCAATTATTCTCAAAATTCAATGAAATTTGATGGATTTTTTTTTCCAACGAGTTTTTATTGAGTTCCTTAAATAATTCCAGAAATACCAAAAAACGTTTTAAAATTATTTGTAACTCATTGGACAAATTTCTTGGTTGAAACACTTCTTGAAATTCGTTCGATAATTTTTTTTCAACGAGTTTATAATGCTTTAAAAAATCTCAAAAATATTTTTCAATTTTTTTTTCTAATTTATCGAAAGTCGTTGAATCAATTATTTTCAAAACTCAATAAAATATGATGGATTTTTTTTTTCAACGAGTTTTTATTGAGTTCCTTAAATAATTCCAGAAACACTAAAAAACGTTTTAAAATTATTTGTAACTCATTGGACAAATTTTTTGCTTGAAACAATTCTTGAAATTCGTTTGATAATTTTTTTCCAACGAGTTTATAATGTTTTAAAAAATCTCAAAAATATTTTTCAATTTTTTTTTCAATTTATCGAAACTCGTTGGATCAATTATTTTTAAAATGCAATGAAATTTGATGGATTTTTTTTCCAACTAGTTTTTATCGAGTTCCTTGAATAATTTCAGAAATACCAAAAAACGTTTTAAAATTATTTGTAACTCGTTGGACAAATTTCTTGGTTGAAACAATTCTTGAAATTCGTTTGATAATTTTTTTTCAACGAGTTTATAATGTTTTAAAAAATCTCAAAAATATTTTTCAATTTTTTTTTCTAATTTATCGAAACTCGTTGGATCAATTATTCTCAAAATTCAATGAAATTTGATGGATTTTTTTTTCCAACGAGTTTTTATTGAGTTCCTTAAATAATTCCAGAAATACTAAAAAACGTTTTAAAATTATTTGTAACTCATTGGACAAATTTCTTGGTTGAAACAATTCTTGAAATTCGTTTGATAATTTTTTTCCAACGAGTTTATAATGTTTTAAAAAATCTCAAAAATATTTTTTAATTTTTTTTTTTAATTTATCGAAACTCGTTGAATCAATTATTCTCAAAATTCAATGAAATTTGATGGATTTTTTTTTCCAACGAGTTTTTATTGAGTTCCTTAAATAATTCTAGAAACACTAAAAAACGTTTTAAAATTATTTGTAACTCATTGGACAAATTTTTTGCTTGAAACAATTCTTGAAATTCGTTTGATAATTTTTTTCCAACGAGTTTATAATGTTTTAAAAAATCTCAAAAATATTTTTCAATTTTTTTTTTCTAATTTATCGAAACTCGTTGGATCAATTATTCTCAAAATTCAATGAAATTTGATGGATTTTTTTTTCCAACGAGTTTTTATTGAGTTCCTTAAATAATTCCAGAAATACCAAAAAACGTTTTAAAATTATTTGTAACTCATTGGACAAATTTCTTGGTTGAAACACTTCTTGAAATTCGTTCGATAATTTTTTTTCAACGAGTTTATAATGCTTTAAAAAATCTCAAAAATATTTTTCAATTTTTTTTTCTAATTTATCGAAAGTCGTTGAATCAATTATTTTCAAAACTCAATAAAATATGATGGATTTTTTTTTTCAACGAGTTTTTATTGAGTTCCTTAAATAATTCCAGAAACACTAAAAAACGTTTTAAAATTATTTGTAACTCATTGGACAAATTTTTTGCTTGAAACAATTCTTGAAATTCGTTTGATAATTTTTTTCCAACGAGTTTATAATGTTTTAAAAAATCTCAAAAATATTTTTCAATTTTTTTTTCAATTTATCGAAACTCGTTGGATCAATTATTTTTAAAATGCAATGAAATTTGATGGATTTTTTTTCCAACTAGTTTTTATCGAGTTCCTTGAATAATTTCAGAAATACCAAAAAACGTTTTAAAATTATTTGTAACTCGTTGGACAAATTTCTTGGTTGAAACAATTCTTGAAATTCGTTTGATAATTTTTTTTCAACGAGTTTATAATGTTTTAAAAAATCTCAAAAATATTTTTCAATTTTTTTTTCTAATTTATCGAAACTCGTTGGATCAATTATTCTCAAAATTCAATGAAATTTGATGGATTTTTTTTTCCAACGAGTTTTTATTGAGTTCCTTAAATAATTCCAGAAATACTAAAAAACGTTTTAAAATTATTTGTAACTCATTGGACAAATTTCTTGGTTGAAACAATTCTTGAAATTCGTTTGATAATTTTTTTCCAACGAGTTTATAATGTTTTAAAAAATCTCAAAAATATTTTTTAATTTTTTTTTTTAATTTATCGAAACTCGTTGAATCAATTATTTTCAAAATTCAATGAAATTTGATGGATTTTTTTTTCCAACGAGTTTTTATTGAGTTCCTTAAATAATTCTAGAAACACTAAAAAACGTTTTAAAATTATTTGTAACTCATTGGACAAATTTTTTGCTTGAAACAATTCTTGAAATTCGTTTGATAATTTTTTTCCAACGAGTTTATAATGTTTTAAAAAATCTCAAAAATATTTTTCAATTTTTTTTTTCTAATTTATCGAAACTCGTTGGATCAATTATTCTCAAAATTCAATGAAATTTGATGGATTTTTTTTTCCAACGAGTTTTTATTGAGTTCCTTAAATAATTCTAGAAACACTAAAAAACGTTTTAAAATTATTTGTAACTCATTGGACAAATTTTTTGCTTGAAACAATTCTTGAAATTCGTTTGATAATTTTTTTCCAACGAGTTTATAATGTTTTAAAAAATCTCAAAAATATTTTTCAATTTTTTTTTCAATTTATCGAAACTCGTTGGATCAATTATTTTTAAAATGCAATGAAATTTGATGGATTTTTTTTCCAACTAGTTTTTATCGAGTTCCTTGAATAATTTCAGAAATACCAAAAAACGTTTTAAAATTATTTGTAACTCGTTGGACAAATTTCTTGGTTGAAACAATTCTTGAAATTCGTTTGATAATTTTTTTCCAACGAGTTTATAATGTATTAAAAAATCTCAAAAATATTTTTCAATTTTTTTTTCTAATTTATCGAAACTCGTTGGATCAATTATTTTCAAAATTCAATGAAATTTGATGGATTTTTTTTTCCAACGAGTTTTTATTGAGTTCCTTAAATAATTCCAGAAATAGTAAAAAACGTTTTAAAATTATTTGTAACTCATTGGACAAAGTTCTTAGTTGAAACAATTCTTGAAATTCGTTTGATAATTTTTTTCCAACGAGTTTATAATGTATTAAAAAAATCTCAAAAATATTTTTCAATTTTTTTTTCTAATTTATCGAAACTCGTTGGATCAATTATTCTCAAAATTCAATGAAATTTGATGGATTTTTTTTTCCAACGAGTTTTTATTGAGTTCCTTAAATAATTTCAGAAATACCAAAAAACGTTTTAAAATTATTTGTAACTCGTTGGACAAATTTCTTGGTTGAAACAATTCTTGAAATTCGTTTGATAATTTTTTTCCAACGAGTTTATAATGTTTTAAAAAATCTCAAAAATATTTTCCATTTTTTTTTCTAATTTATCGAAAGTCGTTGAATCAATTATTTTCAAAACTCAATAAAATATGATGGATTTTTTTTTCAACGAGTTTTTATTGAGTTCCTTAAATAATTCCAGAAACACTAAAAAACGTTTTAAAATTATTTGTAACTCGTTGGACAAATTTTTTGCTTGAAACAATTCTTGAAATTCGTTTGATAATTTTTTTCCAACGAGTTTATAATGTATTAAAAAAATCTCAAAAATATTTTTCAATTTTTTTTTCTAATTTATCGAAACTCGTTGGATCAATTATTCTCAAAATTCAATGAAATTTGATGGATTTTTTTTTCCAACGAGTTTTTATTGAGTTCCTTAAATAATTTCAGAAATACCAAAAAACGTTTTAAAATTATTTGTAACTCATTGGACAAATTTCTTGGTTGAAACAATTCTTGAAATTCGTTTGATAATTTTTTTCCAACGAGTTTATAATGTATTAAAAAAATCTCAAAAATATTTTTCAATTTTTTTTTCTAATTTATCGAAACTCGTTGGATCAATTATTCTCAAAATTCAATGAAATTTGATGGATTTTTTTTTCCAACGAGTTTTTATTGAGTTCCTTAAATAATTTCAGAAATACCAAAAAACGTTTTAAAATTATTTGTAACTCGTTGGACAAATTTCTTGGTTGAAACAATTCTTGAAATTCGTTTGATAATTTTTTTCCAACGAGTTTATAATGTATTAAAAAAATCTCAAAAATATTTTTCAATTTTTTTTTCTAATTTATCGAAACTCGTTGGATCAATTATTCTCAAAATTCAATGAAATTTGATGGATTTTTTTTTCCAACGAGTTTTTATTGAGTTCCTTAAATAATTTCAGAAATACCAAAAAACGTTTTAAAATTATTTGTAACTCGTTGGACAAATTTCTTGGTTGAAACAATTCTTGAAATTCGTTTGATAATTTTTTTCCAACGAGTTTATAATGTTTTAAAAAATCTCAAAAAATATTTTCCATTTTTTTTTCTAATTTATCGAAAGTCGTTGAATCAATTATTTTCAAAACTCAATAAAATATGATGGATTTTTTTTTCAACGAGTTTTTATTGAGTTCCTTAAATAATTCCAGAAACACTAAAAAACGTTTTAAAATTATTTGTAACTCGTTGGACAAATTTTTTGCTTGAAACAATTCTTGAAATTCGTTTGATAATTTTTTTCCAACGAGTTTATAATGTATTAAAAAAATCTCAAAAATATTTTTCAATTTTTTTTTCTAATTTATCGAAACTCGTTGGATCAATTATTCTCAAAATTCAATGAAATTTGATGGATTTTTTTTTCCAACGAGTTTTTATTGAGTTCCTTAAATAATTTCAGAAATACCAAAAAACGTTTTAAAATTATTTGTAACTCATTGGACAAATTTCTTGGTTGAAACAATTCTTGAAATTCGTTTGATAATTTTTTTCCAACGAGTTTATAATGTATTAAAAAAATCTCAAAAATATTTTTCAATTTTTTTTTTTAATTTATCGAAACTCGTTGGATCAATTATTCTCAAAATTCAATGAAATTTGATGGATTTTTTTTTCCAACGAGTTTTTATTGAGTTCCTTAAATAATTTCAGAAATACCAAAAAACGTTTTAAAATTATTTGTAACTCGTTGGACAAATTTTTTGCTTGAAACAATTCTTGAAATTCGTTTGATAATTTTTTTCCAACGAGTTTATAATGTATTAAAAAAATCTCAAAAATATTTTTCAATTTTTTTTTTTAATTTATCGAAACTCGTTGGATCAATTATTCTCAAAATTCAATGAAATTTGATGGATTTTTTTTTCCAACGAGTTTTTATTGAGTTCCTTAAATAATTTCAGAAATACCAAAAAAACGTTTTAAAATTATTTGTAACTCGTTGGACAAATTTTTTGCTTGAAACAATTCTTGAAATTCGTTTGATAATTTTTTTCCAACGAGTTTATAATGTATTAAAAAAATCTCAAAAATATTTTTTAATTTTTTTTTTTTAATTTATCGAAATTCGTTGAATCAATTATTTTCAAAATTCAATGAAATTTGATGGATTTTTTTTCAACGAGTTTTTATTGAGTTCCTTTGAATAATTTCAGAAATACCAAAAAACGTTTTAAAATTATTTGTAACTCGTTGGACAAATTTTTTGCTTGAAACAATTCTTGAAATTCGTTTGATAATTTTTTTCCAACGAGTTTATAATGTATTAAAAAAATCCTCAAAAATATTTTTCAATTTTTTTTTCTAATTTATCGAAACTCGTTGGATCAATTATTCTCAAAATTCAATGAAATTTGATGGATTTTTTTTTCCAACGAGTTTTTATTGAGTTCCTTAAATAATTTCAGAAATACCAAAAAACGTTTTAAAATTATTTGTAACTCGTTGGACAAATTTTTTGCTTGAAACAATTCTTGAAATTCGTTTGATAATTTTTTTCCAACGAGTTTATAATGTTTTAAAAAATCTCAAAAATATTTTTCAATTTTTTTTTCAATTTATCGAAACTCGTTGGATCAATTATTTTTAAAATGCAATGAAATTTGATGGATTTTTTTTCCAACTAGTTTTTATCGAGTTCCTTGAATAATTTCAGAAATACCAAAAAACGTTTTAAAATTATTTGTAACTCGTTGGACAAATTTCTTGGTTGAAACAATTCTTGAAATTCGTTTGATAATTTTTTTCCAACGAGTTTATAATGTATTAAAAAATCTCAAAAATATTTTTCAATTTTTTTTTCTAATTTATCGAAACTCGTTGGATCAATTATTTTCAAAATTCAATGAAATTTGATGGATTTTTTTTTCCAACGAGTTTTTATTGAGTTCCTTAAATAATTCCAGAAATAGTAAAAAACGTTTTAAAATTATTTGTAACTCATTGGACAAAGTTCTTAGTTGAAACAATTCTTGAAATTCGTTTGATAATTTTTTTCCAACGAGTTTATAATGTATTAAAAAAATCTCAAAAATATTTTTCAATTTTTTTTTCTAATTTATCGAAACTCGTTGGATCAATTATTCTCAAAATTCAATGAAATTTGATGGATTTTTTTTTCCAACGAGTTTTTATTGAGTTCCTTAAATAATTTCAGAAATACCAAAAAACGTTTTAAAATTATTTGTAACTCGTTGGACAAATTTCTTGGTTGAAACAATTCTTGAAATTCGTTTGATAATTTTTTTCCAACGAGTTTATAATGTATTAAAAAAATCTCAAAAATATTTTTCAATTTTTTTTTTTAATTTATCGAAACTCGTTGGATCAATTATTCTCAAAATTCAATGAAATTTGATGGATTTTTTTTTCCAACGAGTTTTTATTGAGTTCCTTAAATAATTTCAGAAATACCAAAAAACGTTTTAAAATTATTTGTAACTCGTTGGACAAATTTTTTGCTTGAAACAATTCTTGAAATTCGTTTGATAATTTTTTTCCAACGAGTTTATAATGTTTTAAAAAATCTCAAAAATATTTTTCAATTTTTTTTTCTAATTTATCGAAACTCGTTGGATCAATTATTCTCAAAATTCAATGAAATTTGATGGATTTTTTTTCCAACGAGTTTTTATTGAGTTCCTTAAATAATTCCAGAAATACCAAAAAACGTTTTAAAATTATTTGTAACTCATTGGACAAATTTCTTGGTTGAAACAATTCTTGAAATTCGTTTGATAATTTTTTTCCAACGAGTTTATAATGTTTTAAAAAATCTCAAAAATATTTTTCATTTTTTTTTTTCTAATTTATCGAAACTCGTTGGATTAATTATTTTCAAAATTCAATGAAATTTCATTGATTTTTTTTTTCAACGATTTTTTATTGAGTTCCTTAAATAATTCCAGAAATACCAAAAAACGTTTTAAAATTATTTGTAACTCGTTGGACAAATTTTTTGCTTGAAACAATTCTTGAAATTCGTTTGATAATTTTTTTCCAACGAGTTTATAATGTTTTAAAAAATCTCAAAAATATTTTTCAATTTTTTTTTTCTAATTTATCGAAACTCGTTGGATCAATTATTCTCAAAATTCAATGAAATTTGATGGATTTTTTTTTCCAACGAGTTTTTATTGAGTTCCTTAAATAATTTCAGAAATACCAAAAAACGTTTTAAAATTATTTGTAACTCGTTGGACAAATTTCTTGGTTGAAACAATTCTTGAAATTCGTTTGATAATTTTTTTCCAACGAGTTTATAATGTATTAAAAAAATCTCAAAAATATTTTTTAATTTTTTTTTTTTAATTTATCGAAATTCGTTGAATCAATTATTTTCAAAATTCAATGAAATTTGATGGATTTTTTTTCAACGAGTTTTTATTGAGTTCCTTGAATAATTTCAGAAATACCAAAAAACGTTTTAAAATTATTTGTAACTCGTTGGACAAATTTTTTGCTTGAAACAATTCTTGAAATTCGTTTGATAATTTTTTTCCAACGAGTTTATAATGTTTTAAAAAATCTCAAAAATATTTTTCAATTTTTTTTTCTAATTTATCGAAACTCGTTGGATCAATTATTCTCAAAATTCAATGAAATTTGATGGATTTTTTTTCCAACGAGTTTTTATTGAGTTCCTTAAATAATTCCAGAAATACCAAAAAACGTTTTAAAATTATTTGTAACTCATTGGACAAATTTCTTGGTTGAAACAATTCTTGAAATTCGTTTGATAATTTTTTTCCAACGAGTTTATAATGTTTTAAAAAATCTCAAAAATATTTTTCATTTTTTTTTTCTAATTTATCGAAACTCGTTGGATTAATTATTTTCAAAATTCAATGAAATTCATTGATTTTTTTTTTCAACGATTTTTTATTGAGTTCCTTAAATAATTCCAGAAATACCAAAAAACGTTTTAAAATTATTTGTAACTCGTTGGACAAATTTTTTGCTTGAAACAATTCTTGAAATTCGTTTGATAATTTTTTTCCAACGAGTTTATAATGTTTTAAAAAAATCTCAAAAATATTTTTCAATTTTTTTTTTCTAATTATCGAAACTCGTTGGATCAATTATTCTCAAAATTCAATGAAATTTGATGGATTTTTTTTTCCAACGAGTTTTTATTGAGTTCCTTAAATTAATTTCAGAAATACCAAAAAACGTTTTAAAATTATTTGTAACTCGTTGGACAAATTTTTTGCTTGAAACAATTCTTGAAATTCGTTTGATAATTTTTTTCCAACGAGTTTATAATGTATTAAAAAAATCTCAAAAATATTTTTCAATTTTTTTTTCTAATTTATCGAAACTCGTTGGATCAATTATTCTCAAAATTCAATGAAATTTGATGGATTTTTTTTCCAACTAGTTTTTATTGAGTTCCTTGAATAATTTCAGAAATACCAAAAAACGTTTTAAAATTATTTGTAACTCGTTGGACAAATTTTTTGTTTGAAACAATTCTTGAAATTCGTTTGATAATTTTTTTCCAACGAGTTTATAATGTTTTAAAAAATCTCAAAAATATTTTTCAATTTTTTTTTCTAATTTATCGAAACTCGTTGGATCAATTATTCTCAAAATTCAATGAAATTTGATGGATTTTTTTTTCCAACGAGTTTTTATTGAGTTCCTTAAATAATTCTAGAAACACTAAAAAACGTTTTAAAATTATTTGTAACTCATTGGACAAATTTTTTGCTTGAAACAATTCTTGAAATTCGTTTGATAATTTTTTTCCAACGAGTTTATAATGTTTTAAAAAATCTCAAAAATATTTTTCAATTTTTTTTTTCTAATTTATCGAAACTCGTTGGATCAATTATTCTCAAAATTCAATGAAATTTGATGGATTTTTTTTTCCAACGAGTTTTTATTGAGTTCCTTAAATAATTCTAGAAACACTAAAAAACGTTTTAAAATTATTTGTAACTCATTGGACAAATTTTTTGCTTGAAACAATTCTTGAAATTCGTTTGATAATTTTTTTCCAACGAGTTTATAATGTTTTAAAAAATCTCAAAAATATTTTTCAATTTTTTTTTCAATTTATCGAAACTCGTTGGATCAATTATTTTTAAAATGCAATGAAATTTGATGGATTTTTTTTCCAACTAGTTTTTATCGAGTTCCTTGAATAATTTCAGAAATACCAAAAAACGTTTTAAAATTATTTGTAACTCGTTGGACAAATTTCTTGGTTGAAACAATTCTTGAAATTCGTTTGATAATTTTTTTCCAACGAGTTTATAATGTATTAAAAAAATCTCAAAAATATTTTTCAATTTTTTTTTCTAATTTATCGAAACTCGTTGGATCAATTATTCTCAAAATTCAATGAAATTTGATGGATTTTTTTTTCCAACGAGTTTTTATTGAGTTCCTTAAATAATTTCAGAAATACCAAAAAACGTTTTAAAATTATTTGTAACTCGTTGGACAAATTTCTTGGTTGAAACAATTCTTGAAATTCGTTTGATAATTTTTTTCCAACGAGTTTATAATGTATTAAAAAAATCTCAAAAATATTTTTCAATTTTTTTTTCTAATTTATCGAAACTCGTTGGATCAATTATTCTCAAAATTCAATGAAATTTGATGGATTTTTTTTTCCAACGAGTTTTTATTGAGTTCCTTAAATAATTTCAGAAATACCAAAAAACGTTTTAAAATTATTTGTAACTCGTTGGACAAATTTCTTGGTTGAAACAATTCTTGAAATTCGTTTGATAATTTTTTTCCAACGAGTTTATAATGTTTTAAAAAATCTCAAAAATATTTTCCATTTTTTTTTTCTAATTTATCGAAAGTCGTTGAATCAATTATTTTCAAAACTCAATAAAATATGATGGATTTTTTTTTCAACGAGTTTTTATTGAGTTCCTTAAATAATTTCAGAAATACCAAAAAACGTTTTAAAATTATTTGTAACTCGTTGGACAAATTTCTTGGTTGAAACAATTCTTGAAATTCGTTTGATAATTTTTTTCCAACGAGTTTATAATGTATTAAAAAAATCTCAAAAATATTTTTCAATTTTTTTTTCTAATTTATCGAAACTCGTTGGATCAATTATTCTCAAAATTCAATGAAATTTGATGGATTTTTTTTTCCAACGAGTTTTTATTGAGTTCCTTAAATAATTTCAGAAATACCAAAAAACGTTTTAAAATTATTTGTAACTCGTTGGACAAATTTTTTGCTTGAAACAATTCTTGAAATTCGTTTGATAATTTTTTTCCAACGAGTTTATAATGTATTAAAAAAATCTCAAAAATATTTTTTAATTTTTTTTTTTTAATTTATCGAAATTCGTTGAATCAATTATTTTCAAAATTCAATGAAATTTGATGGATTTTTTTTCAACGAGTTTTTATTGAGTTCCTTGAATAATTTCAGAAATACCAAAAAACGTTTTAAAATTATTTGTAACTCGTTGGACAAATTTTTTGCTTGAAACAATTCTTGAAATTCGTTTGATAATTTTTTTCCAACGAGTTTATAATGTATTAAAAAAATCTCAAAAATATTTTTCAATTTTTTTTTCTAATTTATCGAAACTCGTTGGATCAATTATTCTCAAAATTCAATGAAATTTGATGGATTTTTTTTTCCAACGAGTTTTTATTGAGTTCCTTAAATAATTTCAGAAATACCAAAAAACGTTTTAAAATTATTTGTAACTCATTGGACAAATTTCTTGGTTGAAACAATTCTTGAAATTCGTTTGATAATTTTTTTCCAACGAGTTTATAATGTATTAAAAAAATCTCAAAAATATTTTTCAATTTTTTTTTTTAATTTATCGAAACTCGTTGGATCAATTATTCTCAAAATTCAATGAAATTTGATGGATTTTTTTTTCCAACGAGTTTTTATTGAGTTCCTTAAATAATTTCAGAAATACCAAAAAACGTTTTAAAATTATTTGTAACTCGTTGGACAAATTTTTTGCTTGAAACAATTCTTGAAATTCGTTTGATAATTTTTTTCCAACGAGTTTATAATGTATTAAAAAAATCTCAAAAATATTTTTTAATTTTTTTTTTTTAATTTATCGAAATTCGTTGAATCAATTATTTTCAAAATTCAATGAAATTTGATGGATTTTTTTTCAACGAGTTTTTATTGAGTTCCTTGAATAATTTCAGAAATACCAAAAAACGTTTTAAAATTATTTGTAACTCGTTGGACAAATTTTTTGCTTGAAACAATTCTTGAAATTCGTTTGATAATTTTTTTCCAACGAGTTTATAATGTTTTAAAAAATCTCAAAAATATTTTTCAATTTTTTTTTCTAATTTATCGAAACTCGTTGGATCAATTATTCTCAAAATTCAATGAAATTTGATGGATTTTTTTTCCAACGAGTTTTTATTGAGTTCCTTAAATAATTCCAGAAATACCAAAAAACGTTTTAAAATTATTTGTAACTCATTGGACAAATTTCTTGGTTGAAACAATTCTTGAAATTCGTTTGATAATTTTTTTCCAACGAGTTTATAATGTTTTAAAAAATCTCAAAAATATTTTTCATTTTTTTTTTTCTAATTTATCGAAACTCGTTGGATTAATTATTTTCAAAATTCAATGAAATTTCATTGATTTTTTTTTTCAACGATTTTTTATTGAGTTCCTTAAATAATTCCAGAAATACCAAAAAACGTTTTAAAATTATTTGTAACTCGTTGGACAAATTTTTTGCTTGAAACAATTCTTGAAATTCGTTTGATAATTTTTTTCCAACGAGTTTATAATGTTTTAAAAAATCTCAAAAATATTTTTCAATTTTTTTTTTCTAATTTATCGAAACTCGTTGGATCAATTATTCTCAAAATTCAATGAAATTTGATGGATTTTTTTTTCCAACGAGTTTTTATTGAGTTCCTTAAATAATTTCAGAAATACCAAAAAACGTTTTAAAATTATTTGTAACTCGTTGGACAAATTTTTTGCTTGAAACAATTCTTGAAATTCGTTTGATAATTTTTTTCCAACGAGTTTATAATGTATTAAAAAAATCTCAAAAATATTTTTCAATTTTTTTTTCTAATTTATCGAAACTCGTTGGATCAATTATTCTCAAAATTCAATGAAATTTGATGGATTTTTTTTCCAACTAGTTTTTATTGAGTTCCTTGAATAATTTCAGAAATACCAAAAAACGTTTTAAAATTATTTGTAACTCGTTGGACAAATTTTTTGTTTGAAACAATTCTTGAAATTCGTTTGATAATTTTTTTCCAACGAGTTTATAATGTTTTAAAAAATCTCAAAAATATTTTTCAATTTTTTTTTCTAATTTATCGAAACTCGTTGGATCAATTATTCTCAAAATTCAATGAAATTTGATGGATTTTTTTTTCCAACGAGTTTTTATTGAGTTCCTTAAATAATTTCAGAAATACCAAAAAACGTTTTAAAATTATTTGTAACTCGTTGGACAAATTTTTTGCTTGAAACAATTCTTGAAATTCGTTTGATAATTTTTTTCCAACGAGTTTATAATGTTTTAAAAAAATCTCAAAAATATTTTTCAATTTTTTTTTTCTAATTTATCGAAACTCGTTGGATCAATTATTCTCAAAATTCAATGAAATTTGATGGATTTTTTTTTCCAACGAGTTTTTATTGAGTTCCTTAAATAATTTCAGAAATACCAAAAAACGTTTTAAAATTATTTGTAACTCGTTGGACAAATTTTTTGCTTGAAACAATTCTTGAAATTCGTTTGATAATTTTTTTCCAACGAGTTTATAATGTATTAAAAAAATCTCAAAAATATTTTTTAATTTTTTTTTTTTAATTTATCGAAATTCGTTGAATCAATTATTTTCAAAATTCAATGAAATTTGATGGATTTTTTTTCAACGAGTTTTTATTGAGTTCCTTGAATAATTTCAGAAATACCAAAAAACGTTTTAAAATTATTTGTAACTCGTTGGACAAATTTTTTGCTTGAAACAATTCTTGAAATTCGTTTGATAATTTTTTTCCAACGAGTTTATAATGTTTTAAAAAATCTCAAAAATATTTTTCAATTTTTTTTTCTAATTTATCGAAACTCGTTGGATCAATTATTCTCAAAATTCAATGAAATTTGATGGATTTTTTTTTCCAACGAGTTTTTATTGAGTTCCTTAAATAATTCCAGAAATACCAAAAAACGTTTTAAAATTATTTGTAACTCGTTGGACAAATTTTTTGCTTGAAACAATTCTTGAAATTCGTTTGATAATTTTTTTCCAACGAGTTTATAATGTTTTAAAAAATCTCAAAAATATTTTTCAATTTTTTTTTTCTAATTTATCGAAACTCGTTGGATCAATTATTCTCAAAATTCAATGAAATTTGATGGATTTTTTTTTCCAACGAGTTTTTATTGAGTTCCTTAAATAATTCTAGAAACACCAAAAAACGTTTTAAAATTATTTGTAACTCGTTGGACAAATTTTTTGCTTGAAACAATTCTTGAAATTCGTTTGATAATTTTTTTCCAACGAGTTTATAATGCATTAAAAAAATCTCAAAAATATTTTTCAATTTTTTTTTTCTAATTTATCGAAACTCGTTGGATCAATTATTCTCAAAATTCAATGAAATTTGATGGATTTTTTTTTCCAACGAGTTTTTATTGAGTTCCTTAAATAATTTCAGAAATACCAAAAAACGTTTTAAAATTATTTGTAACTCGTTGGACAAATTTTTTGCTTGAAACAATTCTTGAAATTCGTTTGATAATTTTTTTCCAACGAGTTTATAATGTTTTAAAAAATCTCAAAAATATTTTTCAATTTTTTTTTCTAATTTATCGAAACTCGTTGGATCAATTATTCTCAAAATTCAATGAAATTTGATGGATTTTTTTTTCCAACGAGTTTTTATTGAGTTCCTTAAATAATTCCAGAAATACCAAAAAACGTTTTAAAATTATTTGTAACTCGTTGGACAAATTTTTTGCTTGAAACAATTCTTGAAATTCGTTTGATAATTTTTTTCCAACGAGTTTATAATGTTTTAAAAAATCTCAAAAATATTTTTCAATTTTTTTTTTCTAATTTATCGAAACTCGTTGGATCAATTATTCTCAAAATTCAATGAAATTTGATGGATTTTTTTTTCCAACGAGTTTTTATTGAGTTCCTTAAATAATTCTAGAAACACCAAAAAACGTTTTAAAATTATTTGTAACTCGTTGGACAAATTTTTTGCTTGAAACAATTCTTGAAATTCGTTTGATAATTTTTTTCCAACGAGTTTATAATGCATTAAAAAAATCTCAAAAATATTTTTCAATTTTTTTTTTCTAATTTATCGAAACTCGTTGGATCAATTATTCTCAAAATTCAATGAAATTTGATGGATTTTTTTTTCCAACGAGTTTTTATTGAGTTCCTTAAATAATTTCAGAAATACCAAAAAACGTTTTAAAATTATTTGTAACTCGTTGGACAAATTTTTTGCTTGAAACAATTCTTGAAATTCGTTTGATAATTTTTTTCCAACGAGTTTATAATGCATTAAAAAAATCTCAAAAATATTTTTCAATTTTTTTTTTCTAATTTATCGAAACTCGTTGGATCAATTATTCTCAAAATTCAATGAAATTTGATGGATTTTTTTTCCAACTAGTTTTTATTGAGTTCCTTGAATAATTTCAGAAATACCAAAAAACGTTTTAAAATTATTTGTAACTCGTTGGACAAATTTTTTGTTTGAAACAATTCTTGAAATTCGTTTGATAATTTTTTACCAACGAGTTTAAAATGTTTTAATAAATCTCAAAAATATTTTCCAATTTTTTTTTCTAATTTATCGAAACTCGTTGGATCAATTATTCTCAAAATTCAATGAAATTTGATGGATTTTTTTTTCCAACGAGTTTTTATTGAGTTCCTTAAATAATTCCAGAAATACCAAAAAACGTTTTAAAATTATTTGTAACTCATTGGACAAATTTCTTGGTTGAAACAATTCTTGAAATTCGTTTGATAATTTTTTTCCAACGAGTTTATAATGTATTAAAAAAATCTCAAAAATATTTTTCAATTTTTTTTTTTTAATTTATCGAAATTCGTTGAATCAATTATTTTCAAAATTCAATGAAATTTGATGGATTTTTTTTCAACGAGTTTTTATTGAGTTCCTTGAATAATTTCAGAAATACCAAAAAACGTTTTAAAATTATTTGTAACTCGTTGGACAAATTTTTTGCTTGAAACAATTCTTGAAATTCGTTTGATAATTTTTTTCCAACGAGTTTATAATGCATTAAAAAAATCTCAAAAATATTTTTCAATTTTTTTTTTCTAATTTATCGAAACTCGTTGGATCAATTATTCTCAAAATTCAATGAAATTTGATGGATTTTTTTTCAACGAGTTTTTATTGAGTTCCTTGAATAATTTCAGAAATACCAAAAAACGTTTTAAAATTATTTGTAACTCGTTGGACAAATTTTTTGCTTGAAACAATTCTTGAAATTCGTTTGATAATTTTTTTCCAACGAGTTTATAATGTTTTAAAAAATCTCAAAAATATTTTTCAATTTTTTTTTCTAATTTATCGAAACTCGTTGGATCAATTATTCTCAAAATTCAATGAAATTTGATGGATTTTTTTTTCCAACGAGTTTTTATTGAGTTCCTTAAATAATTTCAGAAATACCAAAAAACGTTTTAAAATTATTTGTAACTCGTTGGACAAATTTTTTGCTTGAAACAATTCTTGAAATTCGTTTGATAATTTTTTTCCAACGAGTTTATAATGTTTTAAAAAATCTCAAAAATATTTTTCAATTTTTTTTTTCTAATTTATCGAAACTCGTTGGATCAATTATTCTCAAAATTCAATGAAATTTGATGGATTTTTTTTTCCAACGAGTTTTTATTGAGTTCCTTAAATAATTCTAGAAACACCAAAAAACGTTTTAAAATTATTTGTAACTCGTTGGACAAATTTTTTGCTTGAAACAATTCTTGAAATTCGTTTGATAATTTTTTTCCAACGAGTTTATAATGCATTAAAAAAATCTCAAAAATATTTTTCAATTTTTTTTTTCTAATTTATCGAAACTCGTTGGATCAATTATTCTCAAAATTCAATGAAATTTGATGGATTTTTTTTTCCAACGAGTTTTTATTGAGTTCCTTAAATAATTCCAGAAATACCAAAAAACGTTTTAAAATTATTTGTAACTCATTGGACAAATTTCTTGGTTGAAACAATTCTTGAAATTCGTTTGATAATTTTTTTCCAACGAGTTTATAATGTATTAAAAAAATCTCAAAAATATTTTTCAATTTTTTTTTTTAATTTATCGAAACTCGTTGGATCAATTATTCTCAAAATTCAATGAAATTTGATGGATTTTTTTTCAACGAGTTTTTATTGAGTTCCTTGAATAATTTCAGAAATACCAAAAAACGTTTTAAAATTATTTGTAACTCGTTGGACAAATTTTTTGCTTGAAACAATTCTTGAAATTCGTTTGATAATTTTTTTCCAACGAGTTTATAATGTTTTAAAAAATCTCAAAAATATTTTTCAATTTTTTTTTTCTAATTTATCGAAACTCGTTGGATCAATTATTCTCAAAATTTAATGAAATTTGATGGATTTTTTTTTCCAACGAGTTTTTATTGAGTTCCTTAAATAATTTCAGAAATACCAAAAAACGTTTTAAAATTATTTGTAACTCGTTGGACAAATTTTTTGCTTGAAACAATTCTTGAAATTCGTTTGATAATTTTTTTCCAACGAGTTTATAATGTATTAAAAAAATCTCAAAAATATTTTTTAATTTTTTTTTTTTAATTTATCGAAATTCGTTGAATCAATTATTTTCAAAATTCAATGAAATTTGATGGATTTTTTTTCAACGAGTTTTTATTGAGTTCCTTGAATAATTTCAGAAATACCAAAAAACGTTTTAAAATTATTTGTAACTCGTTGGACAAATTTTTTGCTTGAAACAATTCTTGAAATTCGTTTGATAATTTTTTTCCAACGAGTTTATAATGTTTTAAAAAATCTCAAAAATATTTTTCAATTTTTTTTTCTAATTTATCGAAACTCGTTGGATCAATTATTCTCAAAATTCAATGAAATTTGATGGATTTTTTTTTCCAACGAGTTTTTATTGAGTTCCTTAAATAATTCCAGAAATACCAAAAAACGTTTTAAAATTATTTGTAACTCGTTGGACAAATTTTTTGCTTGAAACAATTCTTGAAATTCGTTTGATAATTTTTTTCCAACGAGTTTATAATGTTTTAAAAAATCTCAAAAATATTTTTCAATTTTTTTTTTCTAATTTATCGAAACTCGTTGGATCAATTATTCTCAAAATTCAATGAAATTTGATGGATTTTTTTTTTCCAACGAGTTTTTATTGAGTTCCTTAAATAATTCTAGAAACACCAAAAAACGTTTTAAAATTATTTGTAACTCGTTGGACAAATTTTTTGCTTGAAACAATTCTTGAAATTCGTTTGATAATTTTTTTCCAACGAGTTTATAATGCATTAAAAAAATCTCAAAAATATTTTTCAATTTTTTTTTTCTAATTTATCGAAACTCGTTGGATCAATTATTCTCAAAATTCAATGAAATTTGATGGATTTTTTTTTCCAACGAGTTTTTATTGAGTTCCTTAAATAATTTCAGAAATACCAAAAAACGTTTTAAAATTATTTGTAACTCGTTGGACAAATTTTTTGCTTGAAACAATTCTTGAAATTCGTTTGATAATTTTTTTCCAACGAGTTTATAATGTTTTAAAAAATCCTCAAAAATATTTTTCAATTTTTTTTTCTAATTTATCGAAACTCGTTGGATCAATTATTCTCAAAATTCAATGAAATTTGATGGATTTTTTTTTCCAACGAGTTTTTATTGAGTTCCTTAAATAATTCCAGAAATACCAAAAAACGTTTTAAAATTATTTGTAACTCGTTGGACAAATTTTTTGCTTGAAACAATTCTTGAAATTCGTTTGATAATTTTTTTCCAACGAGTTTATAATGTTTTAAAAAATCTCAAAAATATTTTTCAATTTTTTTTTTCTAATTTATCGAAACTCGTTGGATCAATTATTCTCAAAATTCAATGAAATTTGATGGATTTTTTTTTTCCAACGAGTTTTTATTGAGTTCCTTAAATAATTCTAGAAACACCAAAAAACGTTTTAAAATTATTTGTAACTCGTTGGACAAATTTTTTGCTTGAAACAATTCTTGAAATTCGTTTGATAATTTTTTTCCAACGAGTTTATAATGCATTAAAAAAATCTCAAAAATATTTTTCAATTTTTTTTTTTCTAATTTATCGAAACTCGTTGGATCAATTATTCTCAAAATTCAATGAAATTTGATGGATTTTTTTTTCCAACGAGTTTTTATTGAGTTCCTTAAATAATTTCAGAAATACCAAAAAACGTTTTAAAATTATTTGTAACTCGTTGGACAAATTTTTTGCTTGAAACAATTCTTGAAATTCGTTTGATAATTTTTTTCCAACGAGTTTATAATGTATTAAAAAAATCTCAAAAATATTTTTCAATTTTTTTTTCTAATTTATCGAAACTCGTTGGATCAATTATTCTCAAAATTCAATGAAATTTGATGGATTTTTTTTCCAACTAGTTTTTATTGAGTTCCTTGAATAATTTCAGAAATACCAAAAAAACGTTTTAAAATTATTTGTAACTCGTTGGACAAATTTTTTGTTTGAAACAATTCTTGAAATTCGTTTGATAATTTTTTACCAACGAGTTTAAAATGTTTTAATAAATCTCAAAAATATTTTCCAATTTTTTTTTCTAATTTATCGAAACTCGTTGGATCAATTATTCTCAAAATTCAATGAAATTTGATGGATTTTTTTTTCCAACGAGTTTTTATTGAGTTCCTTAAATAATTCCAGAAATACCAAAAAACGTTTTAAAATTATTTGTAACTCATTGGACAAATTTCTTGGTTGAAACAATTCTTGAAATTCGTTTGATAATTTTTTTTCCAACGAGTTTATAATGTATTAAAAAAATCTCAAAAATATTTTTCAATTTTTTTTTTTTAATTTATCGAAATTCGTTGAATCAATTATTTTCAAAATTCAATGAAATTTGATGGATTTTTTTTCAACGAGTTTTTATTGAGTTCCTTGAATAATTTCAGAAATACCAAAAAACGTTTTAAAATTATTTGTAACTCGTTGGACAAATTTTTTGCTTGAAACAATTCTTGAAATTCGTTTGATAATTTTTTTCCAACGAGTTTATAATGCATTAAAAAAATCTCAAAAATATTTTTCAATTTTTTTTTTCTAATTTATCGAAACTCGTTGGATCAATTATTCTCAAAATTCAATGAAATTTGATGGATTTTTTTTTCCAACGAGTTTTTATTGAGTTCCTTAAATAATTCTAGAAACACCAAAAAACGTTTTAAAATTATTTGTAACTCGTTGGACAAATTTTTTGCTTGAAACAATTCTTGAAATTCGTTTGATAATTTTTTTCCAACGAGTTTATAATGCATTAAAAAAATCTCAAAAATATTTTTCAATTTTTTTTTTCTAATTTATCGAAACTCGTTGGATCAATTATTCTCAAAATTCAATGAAATTTGATGGATTTTTTTTTCCAACGAGTTTTTATTGAGTTCCTTAAATAATTCCAGAAATACCAAAAAACGTTTTAAAATTATTTGTAACTCATTGGACAAATTTCTTGGTTGAAACAATTCTTGAAATTCGTTTGATAATTTTTTTCCAACGAGTTTATAATGTATTAAAAAAATCTCAAAAATATTTTTCAATTTTTTTTTTTTAATTTATCGAAATTCGTTGAATCAATTATTTTCAAAATTCAATGAAATTTGATGGATTTTTTTTCAACGAGTTTTTATTGAGTTCCTTGAATAATTTCAGAAATACCAAAAAACGTTTTAAAATTATTTGTAACTCGTTGGACAAATTTTTTGCTTGAAACAATTCTTGAAATTCGTTTGATAATTTTTTTCCAACGAGTTTATAATGCATTAAAAAAATCTCAAAAATATTTTTCAATTTTTTTTTTCTAATTTATCGAAACTCGTTGGATCAATTATTCTCAAAATTCAATGAAATTTGATGGATTTTTTTTTCCAACGAGTTTTTATTGAGTTCCTTAAATAATTCTAGAAACACCAAAAAACGTTTTAAAATTATTTGTAACTCGTTGGACAAATTTTTTGCTTGAAACAATTCTTGAAATTCGTTTGATAATTTTTTTCCAACGAGTTTATAATGCATTAAAAAAATCTCAAAAATATTTTTCAATTTTTTTTTTCTAATTTATCGAAACTCGTTGGATCAATTATTCTCAAAATTCAATGAAATTTGATGGATTTTTTTTTCCAACGAGTTTTTATTGAGTTCCTTAAATAATTCCAGAAATACCAAAAAACGTTTTAAAATTATTTGTAACTCATTGGACAAATTTCTTGGTTGAAACAATTCTTGAAATTCGTTTGATAATTTTTTTCCAACGAGTTTATAATGTATTAAAAAAATCTCAAAAATATTTTTCAATTTTTTTTTTTTAATTTATCGAAATTCGTTGAATCAATTATTTTCAAAATTCAATGAAATTTGATGGATTTTTTTTCAACGAGTTTTTATTGAGTTCCTTGAATAATTTCAGAAATACCAAAAAACGTTTTAAAATTATTTGTAACTCGTTGGACAAATTTTTTGCTTGAAACAATTCTTGAAATTCGTTTGATAATTTTTTTCCAACGAGTTTATAATGCATTAAAAAAATCTCAAAAATATTTTTCAATTTTTTTTTTCTAATTTATCGAAACTCGTTGGATCAATTATTCTCAAAATTCAATGAAATTTGATGGATTTTTTTTTCCAACGAGTTTTTATTGAGTTCCTTAAATAATTCTAGAAACACCAAAAAACGTTTTAAAATTATTTGTAACTCGTTGGACAAATTTTTTGCTTGAAACAATTCTTGAAATTCGTTTGATAATTTTTTTCCAACGAGTTTATAATGCATTAAAAAAATCTCAAAAATATTTTTCAATTTTTTTTTTCTAATTTATCGAAACTCGTTGGATCAATTATTCTCAAAATTCAATGAAATTTGATGGATTTTTTTTTCCAACGAGTTTTTATTGAGTTCCTTAAATAATTCCAGAAATACCAAAAAACGTTTTAAAATTATTTGTAACTCATTGGACAAATTTCTTGGTTGAAACAATTCTTGAAATTCGTTTGATAATTTTTTTCCAACGAGTTTATAATGTATTAAAAAAATCTCAAAAATATTTTTCAATTTTTTTTTTTTAATTTATCGAAATTCGTTGAATCAATTATTTTCAAAATTCAATGAAATTTGATGGATTTTTTTTCAACGAGTTTTTATTGAGTTCCTTGAATAATTTCAGAAATACCAAAAAACGTTTTAAAATTATTTGTAACTCGTTGGACAAATTTTTTGCTTGAAACAATTCTTGAAATTCGTTTGATAATTTTTTTCCAACGAGTTTATAATGCATTAAAAAAATCTCAAAAATATTTTTCAATTTTTTTTTTCTAATTTATCGAAACTCGTTGGATCAATTATTCTCAAAATTCAATGAAATTTGATGGATTTTTTTTCAACGAGTTTTTATTGAGTTCCTTGAATAATTTCAGAAATACCAAAAAACGTTTTAAAATTATTTGTAACTCGTTGGACAAATTTTTTGCTTGAAACAATTCTTGAAATTCGTTTGATAATTTTTTTCCAACGAGTTTATAATGTTTTAAAAAATCTCAAAAATATTTTTCAATTTTTTTTTCTAATTTATCGAAACTCGTTGGATCAATTATTCTCAAAATTCAATGAAATTTGATGGATTTTTTTTTCCAACGAGTTTTTATTGAGTTCCTTAAATAATTCCAGAAATACCAAAAAACGTTTTAAAATTATTTGTAACTCGTTGGACAAATTTTTTGCTTGAAACAATTCTTGAAATTCGTTTGATAATTTTTTTCCAACGAGTTTATAATGTTTTAAAAAATCTCAAAAATATTTTTCAATTTTTTTTTTCTAATTTATCGAAACTCGTTGGATCAATTATTCTCAAAATTCAATGAAATTTGATGGATTTTTTTTCCAACTAGTTTTTATTGAGTTCCTTGAATAATTTCAGAAATACCAAAAAACGTTTTAAAATTATTTGTAACTCGTTGGACAAATTTTTTGTTTGAAACAATTCTTGAAATTCGTTTGATAATTTTTTACCAACGAGTTTAAAATGTTTTAATAAATCTCAAAAATATTTTCCAATTTTTTTTTCTAATTTATCGAAACTCGTTGGATCAATTATTCTCAAAATTCAATGAAATTTGATGGATTTTTTTTTCCAACGAGTTTTTATTGAGTTCCTTAAATAATTCCAGAAATACCAAAAAACGTTTTAAAATTATTTGTAACTCATTGGACAAATTTCTTGGTTGAAACAATTCTTGAAATTCGTTTGATAATTTTTTTCCAACGAGTTTATAATGTATTAAAAAAATCTCAAAAATATTTTTCAATTTTTTTTTTTAATTTATCGAAACTCGTTGGATCAATTATTCTCAAAATTCAATGAAATTTGATGGATTTTTTTTCAACGAGTTTTTATTGAGTTCCTTGAATAATTTCAGAAATACCAAAAAACGTTTTAAAATTATTTGTAACTCGTTGGACAAATTTTTTGCTTGAAACAATTCTTGAAATTCGTTTGATAATTTTTTTCCAACGAGTTTATAATGTTTTAAAAAATCTCAAAAATATTTTTCAATTTTTTTTTTCTAATTTATCGAAACTCGTTGGATCAATTATTCTCAAAATTCAATGAAATTTGATGGATTTTTTTTTCCAACGAGTTTTTATTGAGTTCCTTAAATAATTCTAGAAACACCAAAAAACGTTTTAAAATTATTTGTAACTCGTTGGACAAATTTTTTGCTTGAAACAATTCTTGAAATTCGTTTGATAATTTTTTTCCAACGAGTTTATAATGCATTAAAAAAATCTCAAAAATATTTTTCAATTTTTTTTTTCTAATTTATCGAAACTCGTTGGATCAATTATTCTCAAAATTCAATGAAATTTGATGGATTTTTTTTCAACGAGTTTTTATTGAGTTCCTTGAATAATTTCAGAAATACCAAAAAACGTTTTAAAATTATTTGTAACTCGTTGGACAAATTTTTTGCTTGAAACAATTCTTGAAATTCGTTTGATAATTTTTTTCCAACGAGTTTATAATGTTTTAAAAAATCTCAAAAATATTTTTCAATTTTTTTTTTCTAATTTATCGAAACTCGTTGGATCAATTATTCTCAAAATTCAATGAAATTTGATGGATTTTTTTTTCCAACGAGTTTTTATTGAGTTCCTTAAATAATTCTAGAAACACCAAAAAACGTTTTAAAATTATTTGTAACTCGTTGGACAAATTTTTTGCTTGAAACAATTCTTGAAATTCGTTTGATAATTTTTTTCCAACGAGTTTATAATGCATTAAAAAAATCTCAAAAATATTTTTCAATTTTTTTTTTCTAATTTATCGAAACTCGTTGGATCAATTATTCTCAAAATTCAATGAAATTTGATGGATTTTTTTTTCCAACGAGTTTTTATTGAGTTCCTTAAATAATTCTAGAAACACCAAAAAACGTTTTAAAATTATTTGTAACTCGTTGGACAAATTTTTTGCTTGAAACAATTCTTGAAATTCGTTTGATAATTTTTTTCCAACGAGTTTATAATGTTTTAAAAAATCTCAAAAATATTTTTCAATTTTTTTTTTCTAATTTATCGAAACTCGTTGGATCAATTATTCTCAAAATTCAATGAAATTTGATGGATTTTTTTTTCCAACGAGTTTTTATTGAGTTCCTTAAATAATTTCAGAAATACCAAAAAACGTTTTAAAATTATTTGTAACTTGTTGGACAAATTTTTTGCTTGAAACAATTCTTGAAATTCGTTTGATAATTTTTTTCCAACGAGTTTATAATGTATTAAAAAAATCTCAAAAATATTTTTCAATTTTTTTTTCTAATTTATCGAAACTCGTTGGATCAATTATTCTCAAAATTCAATGAAATTTGATGGATTTTTTTTCCAACTAGTTTTTATTGAGTTCCTTGAATAATTTCAGAAATACCAAAAAACGTTTTAAAATTATTTGTAACTCGTTGGACAAATTTTTTGTTTGAAACAATTCTTGAAATTCGTTTGATAATTTTTTTCCAACGAGTTTATAATGTTTTAAAAAATCTCAAAAATATTTTTCAATTTTTTTTTTCTAATTTATCGAAACTCGTTGGATCAATTATTCTCAAAATTCAATGAAATTTGATGGATTTTTTTTTCCAACGAGTTTTTATTGAGTTCCTTAAATAATTCTAGAAACACCAAAAAACGTTTTAAAATTATTTGTAACTCGTTGGACAAATTTTTTGCTTGAAACAATTCTTGAAATTCGTTTGATAATTTTTTTCCAACGAGTTTATAATGCATTAAAAAAATCTCAAAAATATTTTTCAATTTTTTTTTTCTAATTTATCGAAACTCGTTGGATCAATTATTCTCAAAATTCAATGAAATTTGATGGATTTTTTTTCCAACTAGTTTTTATTGAGTTCCTTGAATAATTTCAGAAATACCAAAAAACGTTTTAAAATTATTTGTAACTCGTTGGACAAATTTTTTGTTTGAAACAATTCTTGAAATTCGTTTGATAATTTTTTACCAACGAGTTTAAAATGTTTTAATAAATCTCAAAAATATTTTCCAATTTTTTTTTCTAATTTATCGAAACTCGTTGGATCAATTATTCTCAAAATTCAATGAAATTTGATGGATTTTTTTTTCCAACGAGTTTTTATTGAGTTCCTTAAATAATTCCAGAAATACCAAAAAACGTTTTAAAATTATTTGTAACTCATTGGACAAATTTCTTGGTTGAAACAATTCTTGAAATTCGTTTGATAATTTTTTTCCAACGAGTTTATAATGTATTAAAAAAATCTCAAAAATATTTTTCAATTTTTTTTTTTAATTTATCGAAACTCGTTGGATCAATTATTCTCAAAATTCAATGAAATTTGATGGATTTTTTTTCAACGAGTTTTTATTGAGTTCCTTGAATAATTTCAGAAATACCAAAAAACGTTTTAAAATTATTTGTAACTCGTTGGACAAATTTTTTGCTTGAAACAATTCTTGAAATTCGTTTGATAATTTTTTTCCAACGAGTTTATAATGTTTTAAAAAATCTCAAAAATATTTTTCAATTTTTTTTTTCTAATTTATCGAAACTCGTTGGATCAATTATTCTCAAAATTCAATGAAATTTGATGGATTTTTTTTTCCAACGAGTTTTTATTGAGTTCCTTAAATAATTCTAGAAACACCAAAAAACGTTTTAAAATTATTTGTAACTCGTTGGACAAATTTTTTGCTTGAAACAATTCTTGAAATTCGTTTGATAATTTTTTTCCAACGAGTTTATAATGCATTAAAAAAATCTCAAAAATATTTTTCAATTTTTTTTTTCTAATTTATCGAAACTCGTTGGATCAATTATTCTCAAAATTCAATGAAATTTGATGGATTTTTTTTTCCAACGAGTTTTTATTGAGTTCCTTAAATAATTCTAGAAACACCAAAAAACGTTTTAAAATTATTTGTAACTCGTTGGACAAATTTTTTGCTTGAAACAATTCTTGAAATTCGTTTGATAATTTTTTTCCAACGAGTTTATAATGCATTAAAAAAATCTCAAAAATATTTTTCAATTTTTTTTTTCTAATTTATCGAAACTCGTTGGATCAATTATTCTCAAAATTCAATGAAATTTGATGGATTTTTTTTTCCAACGAGTTTTTATTGAGTTCCTTAAATAATTCTAGAAACACCAAAAAACGTTTTAAAATTATTTGTAACTCGTTGGACAAATTTTTTGCTTGAAACAATTCTTGAAATTCGTTTGATAATTTTTTTCCAACGAGTTTATAATGTTTTAAAAAATCTCAAAAATATTTTTCAATTTTTTTTTTCTAATTTATCGAAACTCGTTGGATCAATTATTCTCAAAATTCAATGAAATTTGATGGATTTTTTTTTCCAACGAGTTTTTATTGAGTTCCTTAAATAATTTCAGAAATACCAAAAAACGTTTTAAAATTATTTGTAACTTGTTGGACAAATTTTTTGCTTGAAACAATTCTTGAAATTCGTTTGATAATTTTTTTCCAACGAGTTTATAATGTATTAAAAAAATCTCAAAAATATTTTTCAATTTTTTTTTCTAATTTATCGAAACTCGTTGGATCAATTATTCTCAAAATTCAATGAAATTTGATGGATTTTTTTTCCAACTAGTTTTTATTGAGTTCCTTGAATAATTTCAGAAATACCAAAAAACGTTTTAAAATTATTTGTAACTCGTTGGACAAATTTTTTGTTTGAAACAATTCTTGAAATTCGTTTGATAATTTTTTACCAACGAGTTTAAAATGTTTTAATAAATCTCAAAAATATTTTCCAATTTTTTTTTCTAATTTATCGAAACTCGTTGGATCAATTATTCTCAAAATTTAATGAAATTTGATGGATTTTTTTTTCCAACGAGTTTTTATTGAGTTCCTTGAAAAATTCCAAAAAATGAGTCACATTTTCTCCTGTACCATATGGCATTATCGAATTTCGAGTCCGACATTTTGTCTATGGGCCACAATGTCATCTAATAGTCAAACTGTCAAACACAAATATTATAATCTTTTCCTCTTTTAAGAAAAATTCAACTAATTGGAGTTTTCTCTTCTACTCATTTCAGGAAATAAAAAAAGTCTTGAAAAATTGAAACTGAAAAACCAGGTACACGCGATGAAGGTGACTACACATAAAAACCCTCGCCCCTACGCTTTCGTAATTTAAAAAGACCCCAAACAACAAATCTTCTGAAAAAACGAAATGAAAAACAAATAGGACCTATGTTGTGGAAACTTACTCAAATTTACTTACTGAACATGCGCCCGACATAGCAAATATTTGAGAAATTTAAGGGAAGTTGTGATATGTAAAAGAAACGAAAAATATGTAAAATGTCTCCTTTATTATCAAAGAAAAACGTAACGTTCTCATCCTGGGACTAACGAGGGGAAAGAGCACGGCAGAGAAACCCTCGGTCTAATATTCCTCAAAAATATTCCTCAAAAATCGAAACATACTGTGTCATTTTAAATAATTGTGAGTCTTTAATTCAATAATTTGAGTCAATAAAAGTTTAAATTAGGTACCGCTCCTGTTCTTCTGCTAAAATTTCAATTACACACACTACATTCAATACTGAAGAGTTTTTGGTTAGTTAGCCAGTTTCCCATCAGGTACTGAGGTCCCATACGGGAAGCTACTTAGCTATAGTTGTTTTTGAGCCAATATCTCTAGATTGATTATTTCAATTTGTTAGGATATTCTCTCGTCAAGGTAGGAGAATGTTAGTAAATTCAACAAGGCCCTAATACTCGCTCTAAATCCAGAAATTAAAAACTCAGAAAAAAATAATACTTGTGTAAATTGAACTCTGAAAAACAAAATAATTATTTAACTGACCTGTTGATCGCTTGCTCCCTGACACACACACACTAATAACAAATTGGATTAAACAATTAATGTAATGCAAAATAAAATGAAAATTTAATAATGAATAATTATTACAGACAGGCGTCTGAAGGACCAGCCCAGATTCTTCTGAAGTCTAGTTGCGTATTCCTCTACCTCCCGTTCGCAGTACCCTTGCTTGTGGCTCGAACGCGGTCACCCCTGAACTTGAGGGTGCTTTACATGGTTGCAATATTTAATTTTTATTCAGTAAACGCTTTTTTTAAAAAGGTGAGATTTCAAGGAATAATATTTTAAATAGGTGGTTTTCCTCAATTTAAAATGGCTGGGTTGTTTCCAAGACCTACTTGATTTCATAAATTTTTTGCTTACAATTTGACATCGATTAAAACCTGGGCTGGGAATCAGTGATTCCCCCCTAAACTTATACCAACTTTAATATTTATACAATTTATTTTTTCAATACTCGATTTATTGCAAAATTACCTCCATAAGGATTAATTAAAAGAAAAAATCAAGCGATTAACCTAAAAACCAACTATAGCACGATATCAAAAACTGACATCGATTTGCATATAAACTCCTTGTATGGTCACCGGACTATAAATCTGGTTTAGACGGAGGCTAAACAGAATCAATTTTTGGGTTAACGTGGTCACGATTTGTAAAATAATTAGACAGCAAATGAATTATTATTTTTACTTATTAAATACGATAAAATCTTAGTATATTATTATTGTCATCATACTACACAATATATCTACAAAATAAACAAAGATTTATTATTATGGCTTGAAAACCTTAATTAAACATTAAAAAAAAAAGGTCAAGGAACTAATTGAAACAAAAATTACAATGTAATAATTGCTATTATGTATTTTAAACTTCTAAGAACAACTACCTACTGAAAATATTATTGTTTTATTGTTCCAGTAACAACAACTAAGTTTTATTATTTTTGTAACAATTACCTATAACTGAAAATTGTAAATTATGGCTTTTTGCCAGCCACCTGTAAAATGTGTTATAGTTACCCAAACACATGTTCAAAACAATAATATAAAAGCTATTTTTGGGGTTTGCGTGCATTGGAAATGATAGAAACTTTATAATTAGGATTCAACAAAATATATTGATTGATTTTTTTTTTTTTTGATTATCGACATTAATTATCGCGTTTTGTTGATTTTTGATCGATAACAGTTGAATTATGATCAATTTAAAACAAATCATTTATTTATTTTTCAAATTTTGACTTTTTCTATGAAAAGAGGAGATTAAAATTAGTACAAATCAAATCCTACATAATTTTAAAAAAAGTAGTTTTTTCAAAATTATTGAAATTTTCTGGATGAAAAGAGGAAGAATGGAAGCTCAATTAACGGTTTATCAAAACATTGACAATTTCTCAGTGAAAAAAATCAGATGGGCTTTTCTACATTACCGGTTTCCAGGATTTTTTGGCATTAACGGTTTTCCAGTAAAAATTCAATTGTAACGTCCTAGACATTAACGATTTTTCAGTGAAAATTTGGAAATTATCTTTCAACATCGACGGTTTCCAAAAAAAATAATCGAATGTCATTATTTTGATTTTGAATAATAATGTCATAATTTTGACATTAACAATATTTAAAAAAATCAAATTTGATATTTTTGACATTAACGGTTTATCAAAAATATTACTTCGTTGACACATTAACAATTTTTCACTGAAAAAAATTAAATGAACTTTTTTTTGACATTAACGGTTTTTTAGGAATTTTTTGACATAAACGGTTTCCAATGATATAGTCGCAAATTTCATATTTTTAACGTTAACTTTTTTTATGTATAGGTTCAATTTTAACATCCTCAACATTAACATTATGTTTTAACGACGATTTCCAAGAAACATCAAATGTCACTATTTTGACATTAACGATTTTGAATTAAAAATGTTACATTTTTCAAAGTACCTACGTTACGGTTTTCAAAAAAATAAATATAACATTTTTTGACATAATGGTTTTTTAGTAAAATTGAAGTTCACTTTTTTGACATTAACGGTTTCCCAGTAGAAATTCAAATGTTACGTTTTCGACGTTAACGGTTTTTAGGGAAAATTTCAAATGTAGGCCTTCAAGAAAAATCAAATTTCATGTTTTTGACATTAACGGTTGTTCAGTAAAATTCAAAACTGACGTCTTTGACATCAACGTTTTTCAAAAAAAATATCATATTTTTGACATTAAGGGCTTTCAAAAATATAAATACATATAACATTTTTGATTTTCTTGTTAAATGCAAATGTGACATTAACGGGTTTTCAGTAAAAAATCACAATCACTTTTTAACGTTAACGGTTTCTAACTAAAATGAGAATGTAACTTTTTTGACATTAACGGAAATTGGTAAACATTTAAAATTACCCTTTAAACATTAACGGTTTTTAGTAAATTGAATGATTTTTTTCACATTAACGATTTTCCAGAATTTTTTCAAATCAACGATTTCCCGTTACAAAATTCAAACGTCACTTTTTCGCATTAACGGTTTTGAAAAAATTAAATGTGACATTTTTGATTTACCGGTTCTCTAGTAAAATTAAATTTCACGTTTCTGACATTAACGGTTTCTCAGTAAAAAATCGTAACATTTTTGACGTTAACAGTTTTTGACACTGTTTTGCCTTTTTTGACACTATTTTCATATGGAATATGTCACTTTTTGACGTAAACGGTTTCTCAGTAAAACATTCAAATTATTTCAAATGCCATTTTTTTTTATATTAACGGTTTTTTTCTTACTCCAGAGTCAAAGTGCAAAATAAAAATTGCTCCAAATTGAATGAGTTCAAATTGAACGACAGTTTAATATTTTATCTGCAACGGCATGAAAATCCCAATTGAGATTTTTAGCTCAAATTTCAACTTTTACTTACTTCGTGCAAACAGATTTACACTTTTTTACTCTAGAGTCAGAGTGCAGAATAAAATTTGCTCCAAATTAAATAAGTGCAAAGTCAGCGTCAGTTTAATATTTTATTTGCAACCGCAATTAAATTCCAATTGATATTATCTGAGACAAATTTGAACTTTTACTTGCTAAGTGCAAATAGAGTCACACTTTTCTACTCCAGAGTCAAAGTGCAAAATAAAAATTGCTCCAAATTGAATAAGTGCAAATTGAACGACAGTTTAACATTTTATCTACAACCGCAATAAAAATTCCAATTGTAATTTTTTAACTCAAATTTCAACTTTTACAACAGATTTACATTTTTCTATTCTTAAGTCAGAGTGCAAAATAAAAATTGCTCCAAATTAAATAAGTGCAAAGTGAACGCCAATTTAATATTTTATCTGCAACCATAATTAAATTCCAATTAAGATTTTCTGAGTCAAATTTGAACTTTTACCTACTTAGTGCAAATAGAGTCGCACTTTTCTACTCCAGATTCAGAGTGCAAAACAAAAATTATTCCAAGTTAAATAAGTGCAAATTGAACAGCAGTTTGACATTTTATCTGCAACCGCAATGGAAATTTCAATTGAGATTTTTTGAGACAAAATATTTGACTTTTATATCTGCTCTGTTAGTGCAAACAAAATTACTCTTGTCTACTCCAGAGCTAGAGAGCAAAAAAAAAAAAAAAAATTGCTCCGAATTGGATCAGTGCAAATTGAACGACAGTTTAACATTTTATTTGCAACCGCAATTAAATTCCAATTGAGATTTTCTGACTTAAATTTCAACTTTTACTTGCACTAATGCAAATAGTCACACTTTTCTACTCCAGAGTCAGAGTTGAAAATAAAAATTGTTCCAAGTTTAAAAAGTGCAAATTGAACGACAGTTTATTATTTTATCTGCAACCGCAATGAAAATTTCAATTGAAATTTTCTGAGACAAAAAATATAAACTTTCATCTGCTTCGTTAGTACAAACAGAGTCACACTTTTCTACTCCAAAATCAAAATGAAAAATAAAAATTGCTCCAAAATGAATAAGTTCAGATTGAACGACAGTTTAATATTTTATCTGCAACCATAAATAAATTCCAATTAAGATTTTCTGAGTCAAATTTGAACTTCTAGTTACTTAGTGCAAATAGAGTCACACTTTTCTACTCCAGATTCAGAGTGCAAAACAAAAATTATTCCAAGTTAAATGAGTGCAAATTGAACAGCAGTTTGACATTTTATCTGCAACCGCAATGGAAATTTCAATTGAGACAAAATATTTGACTTTTATATCTGCTCTGTTAGTTCAAACAAAATTACACTTTTCTACTCCAGAGTTAGAGTGCCAAAAAAAAATTGCTCCGAATTGAATCAGTGCAAATTGAACGACAGTTTAACATTTTATTTGCAACCGCAATTAAATTCTAATTGTCCAAAGTCAGAGAGCAAAATAAAAAAAATTCCAAGTTGAATAAATGCAAATTGAACGACAATTTAATATTTTATCTGCAACCGCAATGAAAATTTCAATTGAGATTTTTTGAGACAAAATATTCGACTTTTATATCTGCTCTGTTAGTGCAAACAAAATTACACTTGTCTACTCCAGAGCTAGAGTGCAAAAAAAAAAATTGCTCCGAATTGGATCAGTGCAAATTGAATGACAGTTTAACAATTTATCTGCAACCCCAATAGAATTCCAATTAAGATTTTTTGAGTCAAATTTGAACTTTTACTTACTTAGTGCAAATAGAGTCACCCTTTTCTACTCCAGAGTCAGAGTTCAAAATAAAAATTGTTCCAAGTTGAATAAGTGCAAATTGAACGACAGTGTAATATTTTATCTGCAACCGCAATGAAAATTTCAATTGAGAAATTTTGAGACAAAATATTTAACTTTTACTTATATCGGCTCTGTTAGTGCAAACAAAGTCACACTTTTCTACTCCAGAGTCAGAGTGCAAAATGAAAATTGCTCCAAATTGAATAGGTGCAAATTGAACGAGAGTTCAATATTTTATCTGCAACCGCAATGAAAATTCCAATTAAGATTTTTTTAACTCAAATTTCAACTTTTACTTTACATATAAACATGGCCATGAACACTTGCCCATATCTTTATTGAATTTTGAACAAATTGAAATAAATAATATATCACTGGAAAGAGCATTAAATTCTCTATAAATCTGTACAAAATTGAGTTTGATAGCTCAGATAGTTTTTGAGCAATTGAGCCTCAAAGTTGACTTTTAGTCCAAATTTTGTCAAAAATTTCAAACTCTATTTGCTACAAATTCTCTAAATTTTAATGCAATTTGCTCGACGGTTATCGAGCAATTGAGGTTTGAATATTTTGAAATCAGAATTCAAAGCCTTTATGAATCGAAAGAACGGGGCAAAATTAGTGGAAAACAACCCTGACATCAATTCCAAATGCCTATTTTAAGCAGACATAAAAATAAAAAGAAAATCCTATTTTTGGCTCTGAAAAATTTTCACAATTTTGACATAATCATGAATAATTGCCCATATCTTTGGTAAATTTTGAGCAAATTGGAATAAATTATACATCATTGAAAAGAGCATCAAATTGTCTATAAATCTGTGCACAATTGAGTTCGATAGCTCAGATAGTTTTTGAGCAATTGAGTCTCAAATTTGACTTTTAGTCCAAATTTTATCAAAAACTTCAAACTCAATTTGCTCAAAAACTATAAATTTGGAAATATTGTAAATTGCAGGCCATTTAGAACTTGATAAAAGCTACAAATGCTGGAAATTTCAATGCAATTTGCTTAACGATTACCGAGCAATTGAGGATTGAATATTTTGAAATTAGAATTCAAAAAATTCGATTTTTTTATTTTCTAGTTTTATTGAATTTTGACTTTATGAATCGATAGAGCGGGTCAAAATTAGAGGAAAACAATTCTGATATCATTTACAAATGGTATTTTTGAAACGCAAAAAAGTTAAAAAGAAAATTTGAAATTTTTTCAAAATTTTGACATGGTCATGAACAATTGTCCATATCTTTGTTAAACTTTGAGCAAATTAAATTAATCTATGTATCACTGGAAAGAGCATCAAATTCTCTATAAATTTGTACAAAATTGAGTGGATTTGTGTTTGTATTGTTTAGGATGTAAAGAGATAAATCTAAATAAGTTATTATTTTCTACATAAATAAAGATTTAATTAACAAAAATTGGAAATAATGAGGATTTAGGAGAAGATTAAACAAAAACTAGATTGATGATGCAGACAAATAGTTTCGACAAAATCATTGGCAACTTAGACCATATCTTTTTGGGATCCAAAAGACCATGACATCAATTTTTATCCGAAACTTTCTTTATAACACAACGTATAAATAATAATGTATATTCAACAAAAAACTTTCGGTGTATACTTCTTCATTCCTATGAAAACTTTGGGTCAAGAATAATAGTCGAAAAGTTTCTCTAGGAATATAAAATAAAAGAGACTACATAACATAATTCACATAAAACCAAAATGTTTGTTAGATTATTCTTGTTTGCAGTTTCCAAAATATCAACTAAATAACAAAATTACCTACCTTATGATTAATGCCTCAAATTTCAATGATTAATAGATTAACAGACACTTACCTGAAAAAAAAAAAGATCTCTTTAGTAAAAACATATTTGATGTTATACTTATAAAAAAATAACTCTAAAATTTACAATTTTCTCTAAGAAAAATCCCAAAAAAGTTTAAGATAGAATCTTGTTGAAATCCTTTACAACATAAGTAGGTACTTATTGGATCATTTTTACACAATTTATAGTAATTCGATTTTTATAAGGATTCAAGATATTTCTGAGGATTTATGAATACATTTCAATAAGTTTAAGAATAACTAGAAAGTGTCTTAATGTTTACAGCAACTCTTATAATATTGTATTGTTAAAAACTATGATTCAAATCGATACATAACAGAGTAAATATTGATCTTTTCCTATAATTCTCATGACTTACGAGGGGTGTACACGAGAGAGCGTTTTTAAAAAACTTTATTTGACTAATACAATAGAACTGACTTAAATCTAGAAATTACTCCTTTTATAATATTAAAAATAAGCTGAATAGAACAATATAAATGCTGAATTGGAGTTCTCACGGGATATAACTCCTCCATCCTAAGTTAAAAGCATACCAAAAAAGGTATGGTTTTATACAATGGAAAAAATAAAGAAAATGCTAAAAGAAAAATATGATTAAACTAAATAAGTAAAAGTAAAATTGTTAAATTACAATATCGTCTTCTAACGAGGCTTTTTGGGCACGTTTAAGGCGATGTTTCAAAAGTAATTTATAGACAGTAAAAATGCATAGTATTCCTAAAATACAATAAAGTAAAATTGTCCAAAAATTTATTTGGTGCATTTCCATTGGGTTAGATATTTCTTGTAGTCGTCTCTTCTGTTCTTGAAGCGTTGTGGCAATTTCATTGGTTTCCTTCAAGTTGATGGAGTTCAGGTCAAGTGTAGGTGGATTAAAAGCAAACTCCTTTGTTTGGTAATAATTCATCGATAAATTCAGTGTAGGCAAGGATACATCATCATAAGTCAAACGATTGGGCTTATAAGTTCGTAGAGTAATTGACTTTATTTGTAAGCTGCATTCATTTGTAGATTCGGCTAAGTAGGAACCATGAAGCGGTACGTTGTCCTTAGAATTTGGACAAGATGCTGAGACAATTAGTTGTTCGGGCGTTGTGATTATCCATTTTCCGTCCGTTATTTTAGTGATTTGGACATTTTGTAGTCTAATACGGAAAGGGTGGCAAGTAGTGGCATTTTCTTTGTATAAAATCAATTGGACTGCACATGGAGGCTCATGATCAATGTATGCAGTATGGGCTTCTTTACATAAGTACTCGTTGGGTAACAATTGGTTGCAGGTTTGGTCCATATAAGAGTACTTGTTGTTGCTAAGTGCAAGGTATGGTTTGTGTGGAAAGTTCATAAAGAAATCAGGATTTTGTTCGCTTGGAATTGGTATCGGAAATAATTGATAATAGTGATAGACATCCGATTCGACCAATGGTATTTCCAAGATGAAGGTGATAATCAGGCCCTTTGAATAACCTTTAATCTCGATTATTTTTTCGTAGTTCAATATGTTATCAATATTGGCTTCTAATGGTAACACGTCATGCACTAATTGTTTTTTAAATCTACAAATTTCTTTTATTAGCTCTAATGGATCGATTATTGAATTATGGAGCGTATTGATTTTAGCAAATGAGATAGCTACTTCCGTTTTTTCTAAGATATCGTAAATTGTTTGATATAGCATTGATATCTGATTAATTATTATGTGAGTTTGGAAGTATTGATGGTTGTCAATAGCAGACAGAGCTACCTTTTTTATTGTGCTTTCAATTTGCAGTATTCTCGATTTTAGCGTTATTTGATTGGCAGATATATTAGAGATAACGTTTTGAAACTGTTCAATGGTTTTCCCTAATAAATTAATTTGATTAAAAGATGATTTTTTAAGTTTATCTTGATTTTCTTGTAATTGTCTAATTTGCCTATCATAAAGATCTGCATCATCTTTATCAAGATTGCCAGTAATGCATTTTATTAATGATCCTAAAGGATTCAAGATGCCACGTTTTTGTCTTTTTGAGTAACTACTCGTTGGGTCAATTTGCCTTATGTTGTTTTCTATGCGTTTTTCTAATGCCATTAAAGGCAGCAACGTGTTTTTATATTCTCGTTCATAGGATACATTATTTGTAATGTTTTTAATTAAATAGTTAGCGTTTTCTTTGATCAAATAAAATTCGTTAACAAGGGGTGTTAGGTCGTGAATTTGTATTAATGACCAATGATTGGAAACTATTTTGGCAGTTCCCAATTTATAAGGTAGGAGTCCGGGATATTTATTCAGGTTATGGAAGTTTATTCCTACTGCTCCGATGTTGAAGATTCGGATCCATCTGTAACAATAGATTTGATTTTGGTTTCGTTGATATGCAAAATCTCTTTTCGATTTGTTTTGGGGTTTTCAATTTCAATCTTGTTGTTTTCTAATATTTTTGTTAAGATGAATGGACCTGTGAATCTGTGGTGTAATTTACCACGTCGTTTGTCTTGTTTTTTATATATTTGACACCCTATGGTTAGTTTTTGAGGGGTCTTCTTTTGATTATGTTTGTCAATAAGTTTTTGTTTTAAATTAATTGAGTCTTGTTGTATTTTGTTATACAAAGCTTCCGTGTTAGTTTTGTGATTGTGGACATATTCAGTGAATATTTGCGCGGGCATAAGTTGCATAGGGTCACTAGAAGAAGTGTGTCCTAAAATCAATGTATAGGGAGTAAAGCCTGTGCTTGAATGGATTGTGCTATTATAAGCAATTACAGCATAGGACATTAGGGTTGATACGTCAGTATTTTTGTTTTTTTCTCGTAGTATTCTTATGTGTTCTATCAGGGTTGAATTTAACCTTTCAACGGGCGAATTCGACTCGTGATGATTTGGAGTAGTAAAATGGATTTTAATATTATGTGTTTTCAATAAATCCTTAACTACTTCGTTCTTGAATTCTGTTCCATTATCGGATACAATCAATTTAGGGATACCGAAAAATGAAAAGAAATGGATTAGATTTTGGGATACTGATATGGCGGTGCCAACGCAAGGAAGGGCTTGTCCATATTTGGAAAATTTGTCTATAATTACTAGGAATTTTTGTTTATCTACAAGGAGTGTATCGAGGTGAATAATCTCGAAGGGTTTCGAAGGTGTTTCTGTCAATACAAGAGGTTGGTCTGGTGGATTCCTGTTATACTTAGTTCTTTGACATATTTCACATCCATTAATAAATTTAGTGACGTCAGATTTCAGGGGTTTCCAATAATAATTAATTTTCAGGCGTTTTAGGGTTTCCTGTATTCCTCGATGGTTAGTTTTGCCTTCGTGTGAAAATCTTATTATCATTTCTCTTTCCTCTGGTTTAACATTATTAATGAGTTTTGTGCATTCTACAAGCTTGAAATTACAAAAGTGTTTAGATAATGCTTCTTGAAATAAAACACGTAATTCTTTTGATAAAAAGTGCACATAGGTAGTTTTCTCTGTGAGGTTTTCTTTCAGAAAATTTACTATCGCTTCTTGTTTCGTGGGAATCGTTGCTCGGATTATCCTATTACCGTCAAAGGTTTCAAATTCTCTTTTTATGTAGGCGTCGTATGGTGATTTTTTCACAATTAATTGATTCGTTTTGTTGTTAATTATTTCGTCTAATATTGGGATTTCATTTAGGGTTTCGTCTGCGTTTGTACTATGAGCAGTGTCAGTACTGGACGTATTATCCATTGGTGGTTTAATTCGGATATCTTCAAGAATTTTTATCCGAGAGGTTGAAGGCTCTTGAGAAGTTGAAGGCACTGGAGGTAATTCAACCGGTCGATTAAGTTCGTTTATGATTTTGTTATATTCGTCAGTGTGATGTTTTTCTAGAAGATTTTTATCGATTTCGTTTAGAAATTTATCGATGTCAGTTGTAATATCTCCTGGATTATTAAGGAGAGATTCTGTTTCTAAAGCGTTGAGTGGAATTCTTGAAAGAGTGTCGGCGTTTGTATTTTGTTTGCCGCTTTTATATATAATGGTGTAGTCGTATTCTTCAAGCTTTAATCTCCATCGAATAAGTTTTGAACCTGGCTCTTTAACATTGAAAAGCCAGACTAAAGGTCGGTGATCTGTATATATTTGAAATTTCCTTCCAAATAAATACGGCCTAAAGTATTTACATGCCCAGATGATAGCGAGCAATTCTTTTTCAATTGTCGAGTATCTCTGTTCTGTTTCATTTAGCGTGCGGGAAGCATACGCCACGGGATGATCGTTGGGGGGTGTTGATTGAGATAAAACTGCACCGAGAGCTGTATTAGAAGCATCGGTTGTTAATACGAAGGGCTGTGTGAAATCAGGGTATTTAAGGATTGGGGAATTAATTAGAAGATTTTTTAAATGGTTGAATGACGATAAAAATGCTGGGGAATGTTCGACTTTAGCATTTTTCTTAAGACATAATGTCATTGGCTTGGCAATTTTAGCAAAATCCTTTATAAATCTTCTATAGTATCCAGCTAGTCCTAAAAATGATTTGATATCTTTTGGTGTTTTGGGTATAGGAAAGTTTTTTACAGCTTCTATCTTATCTGGATTGGGTTTCACGCCTTCTTTGGTTATTAAATGTCCAAGGTAATTGACTTCTTTGTGTAAAAATTCGGACTTATCCAATTGAATCTTGAAATTTGATTGTCTGAACCGTTCAAATATTAGTCTCAAGCGTTCTATGTGCTCTTGGAGTGATTTACTGTATATTATGACGTCATCCAAGTAAACGCAACATATTTCGTTCTGGAGGCCACGAAGAACGTTGTTCATCACCCTCTGGAACGAGGCGGGGGCGTTTCGTAAACCGAAGGGCATACGTTTGAACTCGTAATGTCCTGTGTCGGTGGAAAATGCTGTTTTGTGTACGTCTTCCGGTTCCATCTCTATTTGGTGGAAACCATTTGCTAGGTCCAACGTCGTAAAGTACTGAGCTTTACCTAGTCTATCTAAAATATCAGAGATGTTGGGTAATGGGTACTTGTCTTCGATTGTTTTGTCGTTAAGTTTTCGGTAGTCAATTACTATTCTCCATTTTCTTGTACCAGATGCATCTAGCTTTTTTGGTACTATCCAAATTGGGCTAGACCATGGGGAATTAGATGGTTGTATTATACCATTTTTCAACATCTGGTCCATTTGGGTGCTGACTTCCTTCTTATGAATCTCAGGGTATCGATAAGTCTTTGTAAAAATAGGTGTTTCATTTGTAAGATTGATTTTATGTTTGATTTGATTCGTAAAAGTCAATGGAATACCTTCACAGTAAAATATGTCTCGGTATTCATAACAAAGATCTCGAATCGCTTGATATTCTTCTTGATTACAGTGGTCTAAACGTAAGTTCTTCAAATTTTGTTTTAGTTTCATATCATTTGGTTGATTTACTTCGATATCCATATCGGTTTCCATTTCCTCGATAAAATTATTTTCAATTTCGTTTATAGGTTCTACTTCAAATGGTTCTGTGAAACTAATTTTTATTGGGTTTTCACATAAATTCGTAATTGTTGTCAATGCAAAATTACTTTCAATTTGTACCAAGGCTTCTGGCATTTCTGCGATATCATCAAAGTTAATATGGTTTAGTATTCCTATTCCATCTGTTTTGTTTACAGGTACTTTAACCTTTTGTGAAACACGAGGAGGTATAACAGTTTCATATGACTGTGTGGGCTCCGTTGTGTTTTGTGGGAAAAATAATTTGTTTTGAAAATGCAAGGGTAAATTTACTTGTGACGTTTCGAGTGCAAAATTCTTTAGATTTATTTTGGCACCGATATCGATTAGAAAATCGACACCTATCAAACCGTCGAATTTATTAGAGAAATTAAACAAGTAAAATTTGTGGTAACCATTTTTTTTGAATGATGGAAAAATGGGTATATTTATGACTTCGTCATGTATTGATGTTGCATGAGCAGTTTTTACAGTGAAATATTCATTAGAAATGAATTGAGAGTAAACTTGGTATGCTAATTGCGGATTGATGAAACTTTTTCCGCTGCCTGTGTCGACTAAGAACTTAGCATTTAATTCGGGGATAATTATTACAGGCAAATCTGAAGTACTATAGTTGTTGAGGCATATTACGTCACATTGGGGTAATTGGGCGTAATCTGAAAATTTTGGTATTGGGAATCATCGATATTTGTTTCATTATAGTCATTATTAGTGTTGTCATACATGTTGTACATATAATCATATGGAACATTGTATGAGTTGAACATTTCAGAATTTGGCATTTGGTAATAATTACTGAAATCCAATTGTTCGTCATTATTGGGAGTAGAATTAACGTCGATATTTGTGTCTTGAGTTTGAGTTTCGGTGATAGTATTAGGGGACAAAGTATTTGCGGATTGGTTCGAAAGTTCTTGCACAGTGAAATTATTCAGGCGAGATCTTTGAACTGTATTTGGTCTTATAGTGACACCAGACGATGTGTCCATTGGTTCTGGAGCACTATTGTTTTGGGTGATATTGGGTCTTTGGAATGGTCTATTGAAATTATTGAAGTTTTGAGGTCTTTGGAATTGGTTATTGAATGGCATATTTGGGAAAGGTCTTGCAAAGTTTTGGTTGTTAAACGAATTATTTGGTCGATAGAAAGGATTATTAGTGAATGGTGTTATAGGCATTCTTGGAATATTAGCAGCATAATTTCCAAGTGTATTGTTAAAACTTGATTGAGGCTTACTTTTATTATTGACGTTGTTATTAGGTATATTTCTTGAGCTTTGATTAGACCTGTTTCTATATTGTATGAAATTCTCTTCTTCTCGTACAAATGCGAGAGCTTGTTCAAGAGAATCTGGGTCTTTTAATCTTACCACTAACTGCATATGGTAATTTAAGTTGTTAATAAAAGTTTTTAGACACAGATTATCAAATTGTTCGATTTTTAGAATTTTCATATTATTAGGATCGTTTGAGCTATTAATTTTAGCAAATAACAAACTTCTAGAATCTTGCAATTTTAATCCAAAAGAATGTAAGGATTCGTTCTTGTCTGGTTTCATATTAATGATATCTTGGACAAGGCAATCTTCAGTTCTTTGGTCAGAAAATGTGACAATTAACGAATCTTTAATTTTCTGCCAGGTATCGAGTTCCGTGCGAGAAGCAATTAATTCGGCAGCTCTACCTGTCAATTTACAAATTACCGTATCGAACAAACAGATGTTTATTGGATCTGCGGCATTTTGTCGATTTTGGTGATTCTGTAGAAAATGTTCACATGATGTTAAAAATCTGCCAAGTGTTTTGGTGTTACCATCAAAATTTGG
>OU892292.1:683957-731743 GCA_917834065.1 Ceutorhynchus assimilis | reverse complement strand
TCGAATTTGTAAACCAGGAGATGAGAAGAGTTCTAGAGAAAAAAGACATTAAACATGAGAAAACCTGTGGTATATACCCCGCAGCAAAAATGGAAGGGCTGAGAGGGAAAATCGGACTCTTGTTGAATCAGCTAGAACAATGCTTCATAATAGCTCAATGAATAAAATATTTTGGGCGGAAGCCCATCAACACAGCTGCCTTTGTTTTGAATCGGGTTGGAAAAAGCTCAGTTAAAAATGTGAGCCCATATACATTATGGTCTAATAGAAGTTTTGACTTAAGTTTGTTGAAAAACTTTGGTGCAGAAGTGTCAATACATATTCCTAAGGAGAAACGGAGAAAGCTAGACCCCAAAAATGAAATAGGTACTCTAGTAGGATACAGCGATGAGGTAAAAGGTTACCGAATTTATTTTCACTTACGAAACCAAAGTAGAAATTCATCGCGATGTAGTTTTTATTCCAAAAAAATCAGAAGTTTCAAGAAAAAGACCAAAACTACAATGACAGATTCAGAGAAAAATTAGTTACAATGGATATCAACAATGAAAGTCAAAGTGAAGATGAAGATAATCAACAAGCAGAAGAAAATATCAATCCCCAGAACCAAGAAAACCAAGATTTAGACCTAAAACAAGAAGATGACCGAGAAGATGACATTGAAAACAATTTTGACGAAACCCCAGATCAAGCCTCAGATGAAAGTGACGATGAAGCTCAGGACATTCAAGGATACAAACAGATAGACGAGGAAGAAAAATCAAACCGCCATTATGGCTAAAGGACTATGATACCCGAGATGACACCGATTGTTTTTCAGCAGTATTGAAAATGAGCTTAGTGTTCTGAAAAAAAATAATACTTGGACTGAAGTGCCATGGCCAGAAAATAAAAAAGTAATTGACAGTAAATGGGTACTAAAGATTAAAAATGACGGTCAATACAAGGCCCGTTTGGTCGCCAGGGGTTTTTCAAACAAAAGTGTGATGACAACTTATATGGACATTTATGCTCCGGTAGCCAAAGTGAGTACCTTTCGAATTCTTGTAGTAGTAGCTAATAAGTTCAAATTGCCAATTTATCAGTTGGATGTACAAGGTGCTTTTTTATATGGGGAAATTAAAGATGAAATTTATATGTCTTTACCTAATGTGACCAAAAATAATGAATTAAACACTGTTTGTAAATTGAATAAATCCATTTATGGATTGAAAAAATCCCCAAAATGCTGGAAACAGCAGATTTGATACTTTAATGTTAAATTTGGGCTTTGACAGATCACAAAATGATTTTTGCCTTTATTCTAAATGTATTAATCAGTCAAAAATTTATGTATTACTGTATGTAGATGAACTTATTAATTATGGGGACAAATTTAAATGAAGTTAATGATCTAAAACATGAATTCAATAGAAATTTTGAGATGAAAGATTTAGGCATAGGTTCATAATTATTTGGGGATTCAAGTTTCACAAAATTTAAGTAAGGGGTTTACTGAATTAAATCAATCAGATTATTTAACAAAAGTTCTTCAAAAATTCGGAATGTTAGATTGCAAATCCGTAAGCACCCCCTTAGATGTAAATTTCGATTTTAATATTTTCAGAAATGATAGTGGCAATGAAGATTACATTAAATTGTGTAGACAAATATTAGGAAGTTTAATGTATGCGGTTCTAGGTACACGGCCAGATTTATCATATAGTGTAATAGTTCTGAGTCGTTTTTTGGAAACAGCAGTTTGTGGCACTTAAGAGAGTCCTTCGTTATATCAAGGGGACCTTGTACCTAAAACTGAAATACTGTACCGATAGTGACAATGTATTATGTGGTTATGTGGATTCTGATTGGGGGAGGTGACATAGTCGATAGAAAATCAACTACAGGATATCTCTTTTAAAATCTTCAATTGTACTGTTTTATGGGCCAGTAAAAAAACAACAGAGTGTGTCAATTTCCTCAACGGAATCTGAATATATTGCTTTATCTATTGCTGTTGGTGAAGCCTGTTGGTTTGAGGAAGCTTTTGATGGATTTTAATATTCAAATAGAATGTCCAGTCACTATTTACGAGGATAATCCAATCAGCATAAGTATCGCAAATAATCCTGAAAATAACAGAAGATTAAAACATTTAGACATAAAGTTTTTCTTTATTAAAGAAAAGATTGAGCAGGGCTTGGTGAATATATCATATATCAATACTCAAGATCAAGTAGCTGACATATTCACCAAACCACTGGCAAGAGTCAAAATTTTGAATTTTTTAAATGATTTGTGCCTTAATAATTAAAGTTAACAGTTTATTTTCTTAAAATGGTTAAGGTAGGAGTTTGGGTTCAAAATGTAAGGTTACAAAATAATTTTATTGAGGAGGCGTGTTGCTAGTTGCTCTGATAACAATAAAATTGTTTTGTGAATTTAAATTAGTTAAAGCTGACAACACTGCACATATGTCAATTTGAATTTAAAAAAACAGCTGGTGTATGTCAAGTCAAGTACGTCGTTTTGAGGGAGCAGGCAGTTGGCTGTTGAATATTTTTGCCTCCAAGAATATTTTTCTTATTTTTCAATAAAAAACCTAGTTAAAAGTTGTCTGGATTATTATTTCTTTGCTGGCAATATCCATTGCGCTACACCGTTATTTTTGAAATTATCGTGAATTTTATTATTTTTTCGTAAAACGTAATTTCCCATAATTTTTTGCAATTCTATGTAATTTTTGAAATTCGCGTAATTTTTTTCAATAATTTTCATTGTTTTCCGTAATACTCGATTTTTTTCTAATTTTTATAATTCTTCTCTCAATTTTTTTAATAATTAATGTAATTTCCATGATTTTTTGAAATTTTTGTGATTTTTGTTAATATTTTTCCATATTACGTAATTTTCCAATAATTTTCGTAATTTTACATAATTTTTGAAATTTCCATGATTTTTTTTTCGTAATTTCATAATTCTCCTAATTTTTCAATAATTATGATTCCCGTATTTTTTGAAATTTCCGTGGATTTTTTGTAATATTCGTTATTTTTCATTTTTATAATTCCTGTTATTTACGTAATTTATCAATGATTTTTGTAGTTCTACGTAATATTTGAAACTGCCAATAATTTCCATTGCTTTTGTAATACTCAAATTTTATAATTCTGCTTTTTAGTTTTTAATAATGGTGGTTTCCGTAACTTTTTAAATTTTCCGTAATTTTTGCAATTCTCGTAATTTTTTTCAAATTTAATTTTCGCAATTTACCCCATGATTTTCGCAGTTTTACATAATTTTTGAAATTCCCGTGATTTTTGTAATCCTCGTGATTTTTGTAATTTTTTCGTAATTTCCGTAATTTGTTTTTAAAATTCTCGTAATTTTTTAAAATAATTTACATTACTGTAGTATTTTTTATTTTGTTCAGTCTATTTCTTTTATTTCATTTTATCAAGCGATTTAATAGTACATTATATACCTAGGTAGAGAAGTTGGTCATTATATACCGAGCGCTTTTATAAACCGAGGCGCGTAGCGCCGAGGTTTATAATGCTTGAGGTATATAATGACTTTCTCTACCGTGGAATATATAGAATTTTTTTTACTACTGCTATAGTAGAAAACAAAAAATAAGTTTGAAAATCTGTGCTAAAATTATTTTTTCTAGTTGGAAGTGCTGCCCCTCTATCAACATCTATGGTAATTTCCTATGATACATACAGGAACCTGTTTTTTTGATTAAATTGACAGTTTGAAATTGAAATTAAGTCAATAGAAACCTGTAACGTTATGACAATATCCTTGCGTCATGACGTCATTTTCATTATTGTCCTAGGTTTTTTTTCTTTATTTTCATTATTAACCTAGGGAGAGAAATTCAATTTTTTCCGAGAAAAATAGATTGAATAATGACTACTTCTCAGATTAGTAGTAAAAAAAATATAATATTATAAGGGATTATTTGTGTAACGACGCAGCAGGTAGGCTATTAATAGAACAAAGGGAGGGGAACATGGAAACTAGGTCAAGTGGCTCTCCGCTCGACGACTAGAGTTAGAGGTAGAAGGGTACGAGAAGCGACAGAAGACGTTTTGTTGGGGCGGCGTACTGACCAAAGACGTTTGGGTTGATTATTGATTTTTCGTTGTGTGGTTGACGGCCATTTTCTCAATAATCTTTTGGTTTGAGACGTAAACAAAAGTGTGTGACGAAGCTGAGACGCAGCTACCCAAATAAGGCGTTATTTGGTGTGTATAGAAGCTAAGTAGTTGCTGTGACGTTTTGATTTGTTTCACCTACCCGAAATTGTGACATAACCCTCATTTTCAACCGTCACTACCTATTAAATTTAATTCCATAAAAGTACCCTGGGCCTTTCATTTATACCTTTGGACTTAACGAAGAAAAAACCTACAATTTTGGGGGCTCAACCGGGATGGATTGGATGGATTGGATGGATTGGATAGATTGAATGGATTGGATGGATTGGATGGATTGGATGGATTGGATAGATTGAATGGATTGGATGGATTGGATGGATTGGAATGATGAAAAATATTGAGGGAAAGGTATTATTAATGGAAAAATAGTAGAAGCCGGTGGTGTCTGACTTAAGATTGAAGAAATGAAGTCAATGAAGAAATCTGGCATTTTTTTTTTTTGTGCTTACCTATATGGATCGAGGTGAAGCAGTCTAGGAAGTGAAAAATACCAGTGAAAATGTACCTACTTGCTACACATTTCCAAGGAAGCTGGTGCAGATGACTTACATAAAATAAAAATAATAAAAAATAACTGAACTGGTAGAACGTGTGGACTTATTAAGGTAGGATGCATGTTTTCTTATTGGATTGAGTAAACTATTCTGACGTTTTGATTTAACATTGACTCTTAAATTGTTTTTTATTATTTCTTGCAAACTATCTATCGAGCTACCTATCATTTTAGTCATTAGTACTTATAATTTGGACTCTAAGTCAGTGTTGTTTTTTTTACTTGGACAGGTATTAATTGAAGTATTAATCTACTTGTAAATTGAGTTGTAAATAAACTAGTTTTAGGGAGAGTTTTGGTAACTATATAGGTGTTAGGTATTCACGTATTCACTCTAAGCGTTGTTTTAAACAAAAGAGTGGTGTTTTTTTTAAATTTTTTTCAGTAAGCAAAGTCATAGTTTTTGTTATTATAAGGCAATATGCTTTAACCAACAAATTGTTGCTATCAGAAAACGATTTTAATAGTTGTAGGAATACCTACTAGATTTTCCGAGAAATTTTTTGATACATTTTTCTATTTTTTTTAGGTTTAGGTATATTCTGTATATTATGACTAGTTAGGTTGTAAATATTGTTTTCTTTGTTTAATAGGCTAAGAGTAAGTATCTAGGTGTCGACGAGTAGCTGGAGTCTAGCTTTGATCACACTCACGGTTTTTGGTGGGTTTTTGTTTGCTCGACTGTTGATAAAGGGTATTCAAAAGGGTTTTTATTTTTTCTTTTCAGCTGCTGTGTCGTTGACAGGTGATTATTTTGTTTATTTGAATTTGATTTTTGATTTGGTATTCAACCAAAATGGCTTCTTTAGGTGAAATGGCAAAGATTGAACAAAATATTACAAATGGAAAGATAAAAGCTGTACAAGCTCTACACAAGGCGGCCTATGGAGTCGAAGGTCAGCCACGCCAAACAAGAAAGGGTTTGAGGGCTTTCACAGGTTTTCAATTGGACAGGAATTCGAAAGAATTTCGTGCAAAAATTAAAGAAATAAAAGATGACTTTGAATTGAGTGACCTTATCGCAATGTGTCATATTCTTAACCTGAATTATGATGGTGACCAGGATAAAATTGTGAACCGAGTAACTGATTTTTTGAATAATTTGACAATGGAAGTTGAGGGCTCCGAAGATGAAGAAGAGGATGAAGATGATGAAGATGGTCAGGAAGAAGACGAAGAAGAAGATGAAGAGGAAGAGGATAACGTACCTTTAAGTCGGTTAGCAAATAGGCAACGAAAAACAGACTCATTTGCACTGACGTTCCGAGACGTAGAGGACAGTATTCGACCATTTGATGGTAAGGGCGACTATCCTGTTGATAGATGGGTTGCTGATTTCGAAGAGATAGCCGATATAACTGGATGGAATGACCTGCAGAAGTTGATTTTTGCCAAAAAATCATTAGTTGGCTTAGCGAGGCTTTTTATACAATCCGAGAAGGGGATTAAGTCTTGGTCCGTTCTGAAGAAAAAGTTGATAAGTGAGTTTGAAGTAACCGTTAGCAGTTCTCAAGTGCATAAGATGTTAATGCAAAGAAGGAAGACTGCAATGGAGACCGTTCAGGAGTATACCCTGGTAATGAGGGAGATTGGTAGCCGTGCCATGCTAGACGAAGAGATTATTATTCAGTATATTTTGGACGCGATTCAAGACGAGTCAGCTAATAAAATTTTGTTGTATGGTGCAAGGACTTATAGGGAGTTTAAAGAGAAAGTTAAGCTATATGAACAGGTGAAGTCGAAAGAAAAGGCGAATAATCAGATGAATAAGCAAAAATGGAGTGGAAAAAACGAGAAGAATGATTTACAGAAACAAATTAAGAAGGAAGGACAAAGTGAACCAAAAGCGACACCAACAAAATGTTTTAATTGTGGACGAAGAGGACACATATCGTCTAGTTGTCCTGATAAAGCAAAAGGCACGAAATGTTTTAGTTGTCAAGGTTTTGGACACATCTCAACCAAATGTCCTAAGACAGCAGGAGAGGGCTCTGGAACACGTAGAGGAGTCAACTTGATCGAAGTAGTTCCAAAATTTTCTGTTGACCTGATGATTAATGGCGTGAAATTGACAGCTTTATTCGATACTGGCAGCGACATTTCTGCAATCAGGGAAGATATTTATGAGCAGTACTGTGCTGCTAATAAAGTAGAAAAAGATCAAATATTTTTGAGAGGGATTGGTGACGTGAAGGTTTACACTTTGGGATCATTTGTGAAGGATGTAATGGTGAATGACGAGGCAGTTAGACTGAAGATTCACGTTGTTCCAAAGGATTCAATAAGTTTCAAAGCTATTGTTGGGAATAACTTGTTAATGCAAGCAGAAGTACGGATTAACGAAGATGGAATACAAGTCTATAAAAGAGAAAATGAGAATTTTTTGATGCTGATAAATACTGATGAACGTCCAAGCGATGATGAAATTGATGTCAGTCATTTAGAAAATGATGAATATAAAGAAAGGTTGTTGAAATTGGTGGGAACCTATAAACCAGAGAAGACGAAGTCAACAGAAATAAAAATGAAAATATTATTGAAGACGGAGGAGCCAATTTACCAACTTTCGCCTTCTGAGAAAATCGAAGTTGATAAGCAACTGGAGGAGTGGTTGAATGAGGGAATAATCCGACCCAGCTCATCCGAGTTTGCTAGTCCTGTAGTCTTGGTGCGGAAAAAAGATGGACAAGTAAGAATTTGTTGCGATTTCCGAAAACTAAATAGCAACGTCATAAAGGATAGGTTTCCTTTACCGCTTATAGAAGATGTGATGGACCAATTGCAAGGAGCAAATTTCTTCAGTACAATTGATCTGAAGAATGGATTTTTCCACGTGCCTATAGATGAAGACTCGATTAAGTATACGGGCTTTGTAGTTCCTAATGGACAGTACGAATTTTTGAGATGTCCTTTCGGCCTGTGTAACAGTCCTGCGGTATTTCAAAGATTCGTTAATCACATTTTCAGGGACTTGATGGCGAAAAACATAGCTTTATATTACATGGATGATGTGATAGTGTTCAGCAAAATGGAAGAAGAAGGACTTGAACGGCTTGAGATGGTGTTAAATGTTGCTAAAGAATATGGCTTAGAGATCAAGAAGAGAAAGTGTCAATTTTTGAAGAAAAGGGTTAATTTCCTGGGATTTATAATCGAAAATGGAAAGATTCAACCGTCTGATGAAAAAACGTTAGCCATAAGGAAGTTTCCTCAACCCACAACTCATAAAAAGGTACAATCATTTCTGGGACTTACCGGCTACTTTAGGAAATTTATTCCTGCATATGCGGTTGTAGCCAAACCATTAAGCGACCTGTTAAGAAAAGAGCATCCCTTTTTATTTGAAGAACAACAGAAGCAGGCATTTTTGAAGTTAAAAGAGCTTTTAACAACACAGCCAGTTTTAGCAATATACCACCAAGGCCGCGAAACAGAGCTGCATACGGACGCAAGCTGTCATGGATATGCTGCATGCTTGATGCAAAGACTGGATGACGACCATAAATTCCACCCGATTTATTATATGAGCAAAAAGAAGACGCCTGCAGAAGAAAAGTATCATAGTTATGAATTGGAGGTTCTAGCTATCATACAGGCAGTCAAGAAGTTTAGGGTCTATCTTCTGGGAATACATTTCAAAATTATCACCGACTGCTCTGCCTTCCAAAAAACATTGGCGAAAAAGGACTTGACCACTAGAGTTGCGAGGTGGGCTCTGCTATTAGAGGAATATGATTTTGAATGCATTCACAGAAAAGGAACAAGAATGGCCCATGTAGATGCGCTCAGCCGCAATTCGCCAATGATGATGACTCTAAATGAAGTAACACCCGAAGATGGCATGATACAACGAATAACACAAGCTCAAGAAAGAGATGACCACATAAGAGCTATTAAACAAATATTAATAACCGAAGAATATGATGACTTCTTTCTGAAAAATGGAATATTGTATAAATATGAAGATGCTAAAGAATTACTGGTCATACCCAAGAAAATGCAGATAGAAATCATCAGGAAAATGCATGACGTTGGACACTTTGCAGTTAACAAAACAGAGGAGATGATAAGAAGAGAATTTTACATACCCAGGCTAAAAGAGAAGATACAGGAATGTATTCGAAATTGTATATATTGTATATTAGGAAGTAGAAAAGAAGGAAAGAAAGAGGGATTGCTTCACCCAATTTCTAAAAATGAGTATCCGCTGCAAACCTACCATATGGACCATCTTGGCCCATTGGCTTCGACAAGCAAAAATTACAATCATATATTGTTAATAGTTGATGACTTTTCCAAATTCACCTGGATTTACCCAACCAAATCGACGACTGCAAAGGAAACGGTAAATTGCTTAAAGAGACAACAGAAGGATTTTGGAAATCCTTCTAGAATAATCAGTGACAGAGGAACCGCCTTTACGGCACAGGAGTTCGAAGACTATTGCAAAGACGAGGGAATACAACATATCTTGATTACAACAGGGGTCCCTAGAGGCAACGGTCAAGTGGAGCGAGTGAATCGGACCATAATCCCTGTACTAACCAAATTGAGCATGGATGATCCAACAAAATGGTTTAAATACGTGGAAAGAGTACAAAAGGCTCTGAATTGTACCTATCAGCGAAGCATAGATATGACTCCGTTCGAAGTTTTATTCGGCATTAAGATGAAAAATAAGGAAGATTTGGCAATCAAGGAGATGTTGGAAAAAGAAACTGTAAGTCAATTTAATGAACAACGGGAAGAACTAAGAAAGGAAAGCAGAAGAAAAATATTGGAAGTTCAGGAAGAAAATCGCAAAAGATACAACTTGAGGAGACGGACTCCGAAATCCTATAAGAAAGGAGACTTAGTGGCGATCAAGCGAACACAACTAGGGCCAGGAATCAAGTTGAGGAAAAAATACTTAGGTCCTTACGAGATTGACAAAGTAAAGATAAATGATCGATATGATGTCGTAAAAGTTGGACATCATGAAGGCCCCATGAAGACAAGCACATGCGCTGAATACCTAAAGCCTTGGGTTGACAACGCGAGCGAATCCGAGTCGGATTCATAGTCAGGTTGGCCGAGTGTAGTATTTTTTATTTTGTTCAGTCTATTTCTTTTATTTTATTTTATCAAGCGATTTAAAATATAATATTATAAGGGATTATTTGTGTAACGACGCAGCAGGTAGGCTATTAATAGAACAAAAGGAGGGGAACATGGAAACTAGATCAAGTGGCTCTCCGCTCGGGGACTTGAGGGAGAAGGGTACGAGAAGCGACAGAAGACGTTTTGTTGGGGCGCGTACTGACCAAAGACGTTTGAGTTGATTATTGATTTTTCGTTGTGTGGTTGACGGCCATTTTCTCAATAATCTTTTGGTTTGAGACGTAAACAAAAGTGTGTGACGAAGCTGAGACGCAGCTACCCAAATAAGGCGTTATTTGGTGTGTATAGAAGCTAAGTAGTTGCTGTGACGTTTTGATTTGTTTCACCTACCTACCCGAAATTGTGACATATAACCTTCATTTTCAACCATCACTACCTATTAAATTTAATTCCATAAAAGTACCCTGGGCCTTTCATTTATACCTTTGGACTTAACGAAGAAAAAACCTACATTACATAAGTATTTCCATTCCCGGTTTTTTTCGTAATTTTGCAATTCTCATTTTAATTTTTCAATAATTGTAAGTGCTGTAATTTTTCAAATTTCCATGATTTTTGCAATTTTAATGATTTTTGTTATTTTTTTGTAGTTTCCGTATTTTATGTAATTTTTCAATTATTTTTGTAATTTTGCATAATTTTTGAATTTCCAGTATTTTTCAAATTTTTTTATACCCGATTTTTTTGTAATTTTTTAATTTTCCTCTTAGTTTTTTAATAATTAATGTATTTCCCGTGATTTTTCAAAATTCCCGTGATTTTTGCAATTTTTCCGATTTTTTAAATTTTTTCGCGATTCCTGTAATTTTTGAAATTTCTATAACTTTTTAATTTATTTTTATTAATTCTATATTTTCCGTATTCCTGTATTTTCCGTAATTTTTTAATGGAATTTTTATAATTTTCCTAATTTTTGTAATTTCCGTAATTTTTTGAGAAATCTTCGCAAATTCGGTAATTTTTTTGATTTTTTTGTAGTTTCTTATGTTTTTCAATTTTTGTAATTCTTTAATAAATTATTTCCGTAATTTTTTAATTCTTCTAATTTTTATAATTCTCATAATTTTTTAAAAATCTAGTAACTTTTTGTAGTTTTGAAATTTTTGTAATTTCTGCTAATTTCAATTTTTGTAATTTTCGTAAAATTTTCCGAAATTTTTGCAAATCTTATATTTTTCAAATTATCAATTCAAAACTGTAGGAATTATATACATAATTCAAAATTTCAAAAAATATTCTGAAATTACAAAAAAATAGGGAAATTACAGGAATTATTCCAAAAATGCAGGAATTACTCAAAGTTATTCAAAATTACAGGAATTATTTGTAAATTACGGAAATTTTCTCAATATTACAGAAAATTACAGAATTTACGAAAAAAGGAAATTATGAAAAATTACGTGAATAAAGAAAAATTACGAGAATTATGGACATTACGAAAAATTATGAAAATTATAGAAATTATTGCAAAAATTTTAAAATTTTCAAATGAAAAATCACTCCATAAAAAATTCTGAAAAATTGACTTATTTAAGCAAAATTAAGGAAAATTCACTTCTTACATTTTAATGTTTTTCTGGAAAACTGGCAGAGGGAAAATTTTCCAAGAAAAAGAGGAAAGTGAGGAGCTCACTCATTAAAGGAAAATTTCGAAATTTTTCAGTGAAAAATCACTCTAGGGAAAATTCTGGAAAATAACTTTTTCAAGTAAAATTAAGGAAAATTCATGCTCTCACATTTCAATTGTTTCCTGGAAAATTGGCAAAAGAGAAAAAAGAGGAAAGTCAGGAGCTCATTATAAGAAAATTTCAAAATTTTCCAATGGAAAATCGCTCCAGGAAAAATTCTGAAAAAATGATTTTTTCAAGTAAAATTAAGAAAAACTCATCCTCTTACATTTTAATTTATTTCTGGAAAACTAATAAAGCAAAACTTGTGAAATTTTTCCAGAAGAAAGAAGAAAATGAGGAGTTCATTATAGGAAATTTTCAAAATTTTCTAGTGAAAAATCACTCTTAGGCAAGTCAATAGGAAAGTTCTGGAAAATTGACTTTTCTAAGCAAAATTCATCCTTTCACATTTAAATTTTTTTTTGGAAAACTGCTAAAGGGAAAATTTTGAAAATTTTCCAGGATAAAGAGAAAAGTGAGGAGCTCATTATAGGGAAATTTCGAAATTTTCCAGTGAAAAATCACTCTAGGATAAATTCAAAGAAAATTGACTTATTTAGGCAAAATTAAGGAAAAATCATTGAGGTAGAATAATAAGGAGGCGACATAAGGAGAAAAAACGTATTCCACTTCCGCCATATTGTTACGACACTTCTGTCTGAAATTCTGTCACTTTTGTCATAGCAACGCGTCAAAATTGCATCAGGGACGCATTTTCCATCCGAAAATTTTTTAAATGCGAAAAATTTTTGAAGCCTAGAATTCCAATTTTGGGTCTTGGAAGGATCTCCTGTTTCAGTATGTTAAAGTTTCTGTAGCGGTAGATACGCCACTGGCTTAGGAATAAATTCAAAATTTGAACTTGAAAAACCTAAATGCAAGATTCAAGATCCATAGATAAAATGGAAAAGATCAATAGAGCTATTAGTTAAGGTACCCCCATTTTCATAGAAAAAGTTTTCCGTCCTCAGGAAAAGTCCGGGAATGTTAAATAATCCGCCGCTCGGACATCAACAAGATAAAGTGTTGGTCGAACATTTCGTTTCGTTTTTGTCTCTTGACAATAAATTTTCCCTATAGGGGGCGAGTATAAAATGTAGAAATAAGCAATTTATGTGAACCAAACCTTAGCTTTTATGTCAAGCCTAAATAATTGTCAATCAGCTGGGAATATATTATCGATATAGGAGTCGATAGTCGATGTAACCTTGCTTTTGAATAAAAACGTTGTTCACCAATTTTCGCTGTATTTACTTAATTGAAATCCTGCAGAGCTCTGAAAGTTAACAGGTTATGGTCCCAGATAGCGCGGCTTAGCCCCCGTGAAGTGCTGCAGTTGAAAGTTTTAAGTAAATGGACAAAAATCGCAAAAATTGGAAAACCTAACCTAAAAAGTGTAAACGTTTAGTTAAGCGTAGGTGGAAAAAGTTGTTTTTGTGCAAGGAAAAGTGAATTGGGAGATCATGACGACACCAGCACACAGTATCAAACCGTTTGAGGGAACTGGTTACTCAAACTGGGAGTTCAGGGTGAGATTGTTGCTGGAGCACCATGGTGTCCTTGAAGTTGTTGATCAAGAACCACCCTCAAGTGCACAAGAACTTGCCCAGTTCAATAAAAATGATTTGAAAGCTCGAAATTTGATAGTTAATTGTGTGGCAGACAGTGTTCTAGACATGATTAAATCAAAAACCACAGCAAAGTCGATTTTCGACACTTTGAAAGGTACCTACATGAAATCAGGTGTTGCCAGTCAAGTCCAGTTACAGAGAAAGTTACGTAACATGAAATACAATGGTACACAACCACTGAATGAGTACATTGTAGAGTTTGAACGTACTATCTCAGAATTAAAAAATGCTGGAGGAAAAATAGAACAAAGTGAAATAATCTCACAGCTATTAGCTTCGATGCCAGAGACTTACCAGAGTGTTGTAACGGCTCTTGATGTTCTGTTTTGTCAAGCTAACAATAGTGTAACCTTGGAGTTTGTCAAGAGCAAGTTATTGTGTGAAGAAACAAGGCAGAAGTAAATGAGTCAAGTAGCTCAGCATTTCTGGGAAGAGGAAAATCAAGAGAAAAACCAAAATTTGTTTCCATACAAATGTTATGGTTGTGGCAAAAGAGGCCATAAAAAAGCAGACTGTCCTAACAAAGGCCGAGCTAATGTGACTGAAAAAGATGAAAATGAAATATGTTTCATCACACTGAAGTCAGGAGAAGCATTGTCCAGTCAGCAGACAGGAAATGATGATATAGAATTTGTCGTAGATAGTGGTGCGACAAACCATCTAGTCAGATCTGATCTGGGTGTGTATCTGACAGAAGTAAAGTCTATACAATACAAAATTCAAGTTGCTAGAAAAGGACAGAGCATACTAGGAACAAAACAAGGAAACCTACATGTAGAAAAATTGTGATAAACGATGTCATACAGTGTGAAAATCTTTCCCACAACTTGCTTGCAGTACGAAAACTCGAAGAACATGGTTTGAAGTTGACATTTGAAAACAAATCTGTCAAAATTATGAAAAATCAAGATGAAATAATTGAGAGGGAATCTGTACAAAGTAAACTTCAAGCTGACAACCAAACAAGCAAATTTGACATCAAAGGAGTGTGATCAAGAATTACTGCATAGGAGAATGGGTCATTCTTGGCGATTTCCAGTACAAAAAGTGTGTAAAACATGCCTTGAAGGTAAGCAAACCAAATTACCTTTCAAGTTGTTGCCAGAAGAAAGAAAAGCTAGAAGAATACTAGAAGCTGTATCCTCAGATGTCTGTGGTCCACTGAATCCTACATCATACAACGGAATGAGATATTTTGTGAGTTTTATTGATCATTTCTCACACTTTACTGTTGTTTACATGATGGTACAAAAAAGTGAGGTTACAGAGAAATTCAAGCAGTATTTGGCAGCAGCAGAAACAAAGTTTGGTTGTAAACTTGAAAGATTACGCTGTGACTGTGGAGGAGAATACATCTCAAAAGACCTGAGTTCGTTTTGCGAGAAAAGAGGAATAAAAATCGAATACACTATTCCAAGAAATCCACAGCAAAACGGTATTGCGGAGAGATTCAACCGAACGGTATTGGACAGAACAAGATGTATTATCTATGACACAGGAATTCTGGAACGAGGCCATTCAATCAGCTGTTTACTTAATAAACAGGACACCCACCTCTGTATTGTCAAATAACAAAACCCCCGCTGAAATCTGGTACAGTGTGAAGCCGAATTTAGATAAAATTCGTGTCTTTGGTTGCAATGCGTTTGTTCATGTTCCTAAAGAAGATAGACAAGGAAAATTAGATGTTCGCAGCAGGAAAATGTTGATGATGGGCTATACAGAAAATGGGTATAGATTGTGGGATCCTGGGAAGCAGAAAATAGTGACAGCTAGAGATGTGATCTTTGATGAAAATAAAAACGCAGGAGAACAGTCTAAACAGAGACAAGAAATTGGACCAGAGAGAATGATCATCGAAAATGACAGCCAGTTAGATGAAAACGAGCAAGAAGTCATAGAAAATGCTGAGGAAATCCCATTGCTAGAAAACGACAACCCGATTAGAGAGAGAAGACAAAGTAGAAGACCTCGAAGACTGGATGATTATGCGAACTCTATGATGACTCAGATGAAAGCTTGATGGCAGCTTTATTCATTGAAAATCTGGACAGCGACATACCCCAAACATACTCTGAAGCAATATCAAGAGGAAAAGGATGGAAACAAGCCATAGATCAAGAGTTGAGTGCATTGAGTGAGAATGAGACTTGGAAAATTGTTCCATGTCCAAAAGGTGTCAATGTGATCGATTCGTCGATAGTCGATGTAACCTTGCTTTTGAATAAAAACGTTGTTCACCAATTTTCGCTGTATTTACTTAATTGAAATCCTGCAGAGCTCTGAAAGTTAACATAAAACATCCTGTAGATTGAAGCTATTGGAAAAATTCTAATTGAGGTTTCATGTGTGAATATCAAACTGTGAAATTTCGCTTTCATACAGGGTGTCCTAAAAAAGTTACAAGCATTTGAATTTGAGAATTTTTCAATGCACCAAAGCTTACCAACTTTTTGAATTTTGCAACTTTATACACTCTATATAGAGTTGAAATTTCAGGATTTTATACAAAAATTTATTGTCTCATTAGAGGTTTGGAAAAATGAATTGTCCAAGTTACAAGCTGTTTTATGTGACAAAGAAAAATAGGAAAATAATAATGCCTATTATAAATCAAAACCAAATTTCCATTTTGAAATATTTATATCTATGAGAATCCGCTTTTCCGGGTTCAAAAACATAGAAAATTCCCTTTATGCAAAAAAAAACATTATTCTATATGCGAAATTAAGGGAAAATTCCGAAATAAATTTCCACGATTGTTCGGCCACCGGGCTTAGATTTATTATTTTCCAGGTGGAGGATTTATTTGCGTTCGGGAAATTATTGGCCAAATTACGAGGAAAACATTTTCCGGGGATTTAAACTGCGAGAAGACACGGTGCGGTAGTGTTTCGGAAATATTGTTTTTCCGATGCACTCTCGAGAATTTAACGAGGTGTTCCTACGGGAAAATTGAATAGTAAATGGGAAATTTATTATCGGTATTCTTTTTTAAGTTTTAAAAAGTGATGTTAGGGTAATTGGTACTTTTTACGAAGATTAAGCTGACACGGTTCAATTAGGTTGGGTTAGAGTAGTTCAGAAAACTTGGAGTAGTTCGGGTAGGTTAGAGTAGATTTGAGCAGGTTGAAGGAAAAACAAGATATAATAATGATTATTTAAAATTTTAGCATCGTGTTATAATTATGCTTATTACACACACACGTGGAAATATAAATTATGCAAAACGAAAACAAGATGTTGCTTTATCCGGGAAAGATTTACGACCAAAGTTTCCGCTATACGAACTTTGACCGTTAAAGTTTGCATGAGTATGCAAAGTGCGCATATAGTCCGGATCCAGAGAGAGTATTTCAGGATTATCTTGGCTTTGCCGATTATTATTGCCTTTTACTGCGGCGTCGAAGTGCTAGAGGAATGATAAATTTCGCTCGGAGAATCTGGAACAGTCTCTGAATATGTCGATTTTTATAAGGTTTTGTTTAAATTCAGTTCAAAAATGTAATATTTCAAAGACAAAACAAGGTTTTTTAAACGTTTCAATAAGTTTTTATGTTGTTCCAAGGAATTTATAATGTTTCAACATGCTGGAAAATACTCTTTGGTGTTTATAAAATTTATTTTTTCACTTTTTAATATTTTTTAAATAGTTTTTGAAATGTTTCAATTAGTTTTTATGATGTTCCAACGATTTTCTAATATTGCAACACCTGTTGTAATTTATTCAATATTTTCTTTGAATATTTTAATAATTTTTTCATGATATTTCAACAAGTTTTTTGAACGTTCTAATGAGTTTTTATGATGTTCCAACAAGTTTATAATGTTTCAACATGTTGGAAAATACTCTTTAATGTTTATTAGAATTTTTCTTATTGATTTTTTGATATTTTTTGAAATGTTTCAATTAGTTTTTATGATGTTCCAACGATTTTCTAATATTGCAACACTTGTTTAAATTTATTCAATTTTTTTAAAAATATTTTAACGATTTTTTCATGATGTTTCAACGAGTTTTTTGAACGTTTCAACGAGTTTCTATGATGTTCCAATGATTTTCTAATATTGCAACACCTGTTGTAATTTATTCAATATTTTCTTTGAATATTTTAATAATTTTTTCATGATATTTCAACAAGTTTTTTGAACGTTCTAATGAGTTTTTATGATGTTCCAACAAGTTTATAATGTTTCAACATGTTGGAAAATACTCTTTAATGTTTATTAGAATTTTTCTTATTGATTTTTTGATATTTTTTGAAATGTTTCAATTAGTTTTTATGATGTTCCAACGATTTTCTAATATTGCAACACTTGCTTAAATTTATTCAATTTTTTTTAAAATATTTTAACGATTTTTTCATGATGTTTCAACGAGTTTTTTGAACGTTTCAACGAGTTTCTATGATGTTCCAATGATTTTCTAATATTGCAACACCTGTTGTAATTTATTCAATATTTTCTTTGAATATTTTAATAATTTTTTCATGATATTTCAACAAGTTTTTTGAACGTTCTAATGAGTTTTTATGATGTTCCAACAAGTTTATAATGTTTCAACATGTTGGAAAATACTCTTTAATGTTTATTAGAATTTTTCTTATTGATTTTTTGATATTTTTTGAAATGTTTCAATTAGTTTTTATGATGTTCCAACGATTTTCTAATATTGCAACACTTGTTTAAATTTATTCAATTTTTTTTAAAATATTTTAACGATTTTTTCATGATGTTTCAACGAGTTTTTTGAACGTTTCAACGAGTTTCTATGATGTTCCAATGATTTTCTAATATTGCAACACCTGTTGTAATTTATTCAATATTTTCTTTGAATATTTTAATAATTTTTTCATGATATTTCAACAACTTTTTTGAACGTTCTAATGAGTTTTTATGATGTTCCAACGAGTTTATAATGTTTCAACATGTTGGAAAATACTCTTTAATTTTTCTTAGATTTTTTCTTATTGATTTTTTGATATTTTTTGAAATGTTTCAATTAGTTTTTATGATGTTCCAACGATTTTCTAATATTGCAACACCTGTTGTAATTTATTCAATATTTTCTTTGAATATTTTAATAATTTTTTCATGATATTTCAACAAGTTTTTTGAACGTTTCAACGAGTTTTTATGATGTTCCAACGAGTTTATAATGTTTCAAAATGTTGATAAATAGTTTCTAGTGTTTGTTAATTTTTTTTTATTCAATTTTTTTGCAATCTTTTAAAAAAAATTTTGAAACGTTTCATATAATTTTCATGATGTTCCAACGATTTTCTAATGGAATTTATTTAATATTTTCTTTGAATATTTTAATGATTTTTTCATGATATTTCATCAAGTTTTATGAACGTTCTAATGAGTTTTAATGATGTTCCAACGATTTTCTATATATTGCAACACTCGTTAACATTTATTCAAATTTTTTTTCAATATTTCAACGATTTTTTAATGATGTTTCAACAAGTTTTTTGATCGTTCCAACGAATTTTTATGATGTTCCAACGAGTTTATAATGTTTCAACAGGTTGAAAAATACTCTTTAATGTTTGTTATTTTTTTTTTTTTCGATTTTTTAATATTTTCCAAATAGTTTTTGAAACGTTTCAATTAGTTTTTATAAAGTTCCAATATTGCAACCCTCGTTGAAATTTATTTCGAATATTTTAACAATTTTTTCACGATGTCTAAACAAGTTGAACAAATTCAATTGTAACCGCTGTTGAAAATATTTCAATTAACATAATTGACACCAATTTGAAGCTCAATAATTGACATCTTATTGTCAAAATTTTATGTCATTTTGACAGGTGTAAATTTTTTTACAAATTCAATTTTGACAGTTGTTATCGGAAAATTTTCAATTTCAATCAACATAAATTTTATCTACAACCCCAATAATTGACATCATATTGTTAAAAATCCTGACATTTGACAGGTGTGGATTTTCTGCTGTCAAATGTTCTAAGTTATTTTTCTAATTTAATTTCAAAACGACACCTGCAAAATTTCAACTATGACCGCAATAAGACATCATATTGGTAAAAATTGTGATATTTGACAGGTGTCAATTTTTTTCTGTCAAATTTTTTGAGTTATTTTTCTAATTAAATTTGCAAAATGTCACCTACATAATTTTATCTAAGACCCCAATACCCCAATAATTGACATCATATTGTTAAAAATCGTGACATTTTGACAAGTGTCAATTTTCTTCTGTCAAATTTTTCGAGTTCTTTTTCTAATTTAATTTTAAAATGTCACCTACAAAATTTCATCTACAATCCTATTAATTAACATCATGTTGTCAAAATCGTGATATTTTACCAGGTGTTGATTTTTTCACAAACTCGCTGAACAAATTCAATTTTGACAGCTGTCGAAAATTTTTCAATTTTAGTTAACAAAAATGACACAAACTTGAAGCTCAATAATTGACATCTTATTCTTGAAAATCGTGACATTTTGACAGGTGTCAATTTTTTCACAAATTTAATAAACAAATTCAATTTTCACAGCTGTCAAAAAATTTGCAATTCCAATTAACAAAAATGATACAAATTTGAAACTTAACAATTGACATCTCATTTGTCAAAAATCATATGACATTTTGACAGGTGTCAATATTTTTACAAATTCGCTGAACAAATTCAATTTTGACTGCTGTTAAAATTTTTCCAATTTCAATCAACAAAAGTGACACAAATTTGAAGCTCATCAATTGACATCTCATTGTCAAAAATCGTGACATTTTGACAGATTTCAATTTTTTTACAAACTCGAATTTTGACAATCGTCCAAAATTTTCCAATTTCAATCAAAAAAATTGAATTGGATTTGAAGCTCAATAATTGACATCTTATTGTTAAAATCATACGACATTTTGACAGGTGTTAATTTTTTCTCAAATTCAATTTTGACAGCTTTCGAAAAGTTTTCAATCAACAAAATTGACAAAAATTTGAAGCTCAATAATGGACAATTTCATGTTGTCAAAATCGTGACTTTTGACAGGTATAAATTTTTTCTACAAGCTCATCCGACATACATCTGTCAAATTTAAATTTTGACAGTTGAATCAACAATCAGTCAATTATTTATACAAACTTGTTGAACAAATTCAATTTTGGCATCTGTCGGATATTTTCCAATTAAAACATAAATGACACAAAATTAGTATCTCTTTGTCAAAATTATATGACATTTTGACAGGTGTCAAATAATTTACAAATTCGCTGAACAAATTTGAATTTTGACAGCTGTTGAAAATTTTTCAATTTCAATTAGTTGAATTGATATTTGAAGCTCAAAAATTGACATCTCATCGTCAAAATCATATGATATTTTGACAGGTGTCAAATTTTTTACAAATTCGTCGAAAAATTTCAATTTTGATAGTTGTCAAAATTTTTCTAGTTTAATTTCAAAATGTCACCTACAAAATTTTATCTACGACCCTAATAATTGACATTTCATTTTCAAAAATCGTGACATTTTGACAGGTATCAATTTTCTTCTGGTAAATATCACAAGTTCTTTTTCTAATTTAATTTCAAAATATCACCTACAAAATTTTATCTACGGCCTCAATAAATGGCATCATATTGTCAAAAATCGTGATATTTGACAGGTGTCAATTTTTATCTGTCAAATTCTTCAAGCTCTTTTTCTAATTTAATTTCAAAATGTCACCTACAAAATTTTATCCACTACCCCAATACTTAACAAATTGTCAAAATCGTGATATTTTGACAGGTGTCAACTTTTTTATAAATTCGCTGAACAAATTCGATTTTGATAGATGTAGCAATTTTTTAAATATTTTTTGAATAGTTTTTGAAACGTTTCAATTAGTTTTTATGATGTTCCAACGATTTTATAATGTTGCAACACTCGTTGAAATTTATAAAAAAAAAAATTGAATATTTTAACGATTTTTTCATGATGTTTTGACAAGTTTTTAAAGCGTTCCAACGAATTTATAATGTTTCAACATGCTGAAAAATAGTCATTAATGTTTGTTAATTTTTTTTTCAAGTTTTTTAATTTTTTTTGAGTAGTTTTTGAAACGTTTCAATTAGTTTTTATGATGTTCCAACGATTTTATAATGTTGGAACACTCGTTGAAATTTATTTTAAAAAAAATTTGGATATTTTAACGATTTTTTCATGATGTTTTGACAAGGTTTTAGAGCGTTTCAACAAATTTATAAAGTTCCAACATGCTGAAAAATAGTTATTAATGTTTGCTAATTATTTTTCTTCGAATTTTTTAATATTTTTTGAATAGTTTTTGAAACTTTTCAATTAGTTTTTATGATACTCCAACGATTTTATAATGTTGAAATACTCGTTGAAATTTATTTAAAAAAAAAATTGAATATTTCAACGATTTTTTCATGATGTTTTGACAAGGTTTTAAAGCGTTCCAACGAATTTATAATGTTCCAACATGCTGAAAAATAGTCATTAATGTTTGTTATTTTTTTTTTCGAACTTTTTAATATTTTTGAATAGTTTTTGAAATGTTTCAATTAGTGTTTTATGATGTTCCAACGACTTTATAATGTTGGAACACTCGTCGAAATTTATTTAAAAAAAAATTTGAATATTTTAACGATTTTTCCATGATGTTTTGACAAGGTTTTGAAGCTTTCCAACAAATTTAAAATGTTCCAACATGCTGAAAATAGTCATTAATGTTTGTTATTTTTTTTTCGAATTTTTTAATATTTTTTTAATAGTTTTTGAAACGTTTCAATTAGTTTTTATGATGTTCCAACGATTTTATAATGTTGGCAAACTCATTGAAATTTATTTTTAAAAAAATTGAATATTTTGAAGATTTTTTTCATGATGTTTTGACAAGGTTTTAAAGCGTTCCAACAAATTTATAATGTTCCAATATGCTGAAAAATAGTCATTATTGTTTGGGTATTTTTCTTTTTCGATTTTTCAAATATTTTTTGAATAGTTTTTGAAACGTTTCACTTAGTTTTTATGATGTTCCAACGATTTTATAATGTTAGCACACTCATTGAAATTTATTTTAAAAAAAAATTGAATATTTTGACGATTTTTTCATGATGTTTTGACAAGGTTTTGAAGCGTTCCAGCGAATTTATAATGTTCCAATATGCTGAAAAATAGTCATTAATGTTTGTTAATTTTTTTTTTTTGAATTTTTTAATATTTTGTGAATAGTTTTTAAAAATGTTTCAATTAGTTTTTATGATGTTCCAACGATTTTATAATGTTGGCAAACTCATTGAAATTTATTTTTAAAAAAATTGAATATTTTGACGATTTTTTTCATGATGTTTTGACAAGGTTTTAAAGCGTTCCAACAAATTTATAATGTTCCAATATGCTGAAAAATAGTCATTATTTTTTGGTTATTTTTCTTGTTCGATTTTTCAAATATTTTTTGAATAGTTTTTGAAACGTTTCACTTAGTTTTTATGATGTTCCAACGATTTTATAATGTTAGCACACTCATTGAAATTTATTTTAAAAAAAAATTGAATATTTTGACGATTTTTTCATGATGTTTTGACAAGGTTTTGAAGCGTTCCAGCGAATTTATAATGTTCCAATATGCTGAAAAATAGTCATTAATGTTTGTTAATTTTTTTTTTCAAATTTTCTAATATTTTTTGAATAGTTATTGAATTGTTTCAATTAGTTTTTATGATGTTCCAACGATTTTATAACGTTTGAACACTCGTTAAAATTTATTTTAAAAAAAATTGAATATTTTAACGATTTTTTCATGCTGTTTTGTCAAGGTTTTAAAGCGTTCCAACGAATTTATAATGTTCCAACATGCTGAAAAATAGTTATTAATGTTTGCTAATTATTTTTTTTCGAATTTTTTAATATTTTTTGAATAGTTTTTGAAACTTTTCAATTAGTTTTTATGATGTTCCAACGATTTTATAATGTTGAAATACTCGTTGATATTTATTAAAAAAACAAAATTGAATATTTTAACGATCTTTTCATGATGTTTTGACAAAGTTTTAAAGCGTTCCAACGAATTTATAATGTTCCAACGTACTGAAAAATAGTCATTATTGTTTTTTTTTGTTTTTTTCAAAATTTTTAATATTTTTTGAATAGTTTTTGAAACGTTTCAATTAGTTTTTATCATGTTCCAACGATTTTATAATGTTGGCACACTCATTGAAATTTATTTAAAAAAAAAATTGAATATTTTGACGATTTTTTTTATGATGTTTTGACAAGGTTTTAAAGCGTTCCAACAAATTTATAATGTTCCAATATGCTGAAAAATAGTCATTATTGTTTGGTTATTTTTCTTTTTCGATTTTTCAAATATTTTTTGAATAGTTTTTGAAACGTTTCAATTAGTGTTTTATGATGTTCCAACGACTTTATAATGTTGGAACACTCGTCGAAATTTATTTAAAAAAAAATTTGAATATTTTAACGATTTTTCCATGATGTTTTGACAAGGTTTTGAAGCTTTCCAACGAATTTATAATGTTCCAACATGCTGAAAAATAGTCATTAATGTTTGTTAATTTTTTTTGAGTAGTTCTTGAAACGTTTCAATTAGTTTTTATGATGTTCTAACGATTTTATAATGTTGGAACACTCGTTGAAATTTATTTTTAAAAAAAATTTGAATATTTTAACGATTTTTTCATGATGTTTTGACAAGGTTTTAAAGCGTTTCAACAAATTTATAATGTTCCAACATGCTGAAAAATAGTCATTAATGTTTGTTATTTTTTTTTTCGAACTTTTTAATATTTTTGAATAGTTTTTGAAATGTTTCAATTAGTGTTTTATGATGTTCTAACGATTTTATAATGTTGGAACACTCGTTGAAATTTATTTTTAAGAAAAATTTGAATATTTTAACGATTTTTTCATGATGTTTTGACAAGGTTTTAAAGCGTTCCAACGAATTTATATTGTTCCAACATGCTGAAAAATAGTCATAAATGTTTGCTAATTTTTTTTTTCTAATTTTTTAATATTTTTTGAATAGTTTTTGAAACGTTTCAACTAGTTTTTATGATGTTCCAACGATTTTATAATGTTGGCACACTCATTGAAATTTATTTTTAAAAAAAATTGAATATTTTGACGATTTTTTTTATGATGTTTTGACAAGGTTTTAAAGCGTTCCAACGAATTTATAATGTTCCAACATGCTGAAAAATAGTCATTAATGTTTGTTATTTTTTTTTTTTGAATTTTTTAATATTTTGTGAATAGTTTTTAAAAACGTTTCAATTAGTTTTTATCATGTTCCAACGATTTTATAATGTTGAAACACTCGTTGAAATTTATTAAAAAAAAAAATTGAATATTTTATAATGTTGAAACACTCGTTGAAATTTATTTTAAAAAAAAATTGAATATTTCAACGATTTTTTCATGATGTTTTGATAAGGTTTTAAAGCGTTCCAACGAATTTAAAATGTTCCAACATGCTGAAAATAGTCATTAATGTTTGTTATTTTTTTTTTCGAATTTTTTAATATTTTTTTAATAGTTTTTGAAACGTTTCAATTAGTTTTTATGATGTTCCAACGATTTTATAATGTTGGCAAACTCATTGAAATTTATTTTTAAAAAAATTGAATATTTTGACGATTTTTTTCATGATGTTTTGACAAGGTTTTAAAGCGTTCCAACAAATTTATAATGTTCCAATATGCTGAAAAATAGTCATTATTGTTTGGTTATTTTTCTTTTTCGATTTTTCAAATATTTTTTGAATAGTTTTTGAAATGTTTCATTTAGTTTTTATGATGTTCCAACTATTTTATAATGTTGGAACACTCGTTGAAATTTATTTAAAAAAAAATTTGAATATTTTAAGGATTTTTTCATGATGTTTTGACAAGGTTTTAAAGCGTTCCAACGAATTTATAATGTTCCAACATGCTGAAAAATAGTCATTAATGTTTGTTAGTTTTTTTTTTTCGAACTTTTCAATTTTTGTTGAAGAGTTTTTGAAACGTTTCTATTGGTTTTTATGATGTTCCAAGGATTTTTTGATATTGCAACATCCGTTATAAGTCAAAATTTTCCTGATAACGATATTTTATGATTTTTCAATAAGGTTTTATAGCATTCCAACGAGTTTTTATGATGTTCCAACGAGTTTATAATGCTTCAACATGTAGAAAAATACTTTTAGGTGTTTGTTGGATCAAAATTTGTTAAAAAATAGGACCAAATTAGCTTCCAAAGAAGGGCTTTCGCGTAAAAAGGCCGATTACCCGCTCTCGCCAAATTGATATACGAAGTCGATAACTCCGGGGAGGATTATAAAACGAGAGCGCGCAGCTTTGTAGCATTAAAACTCCATAATGGAAAAATGAATATTCAATTTGAAGGGACATAAACTCGAAAACGGCTCGTCCATTATCAGGCGAACGACGCTTTTATCTGAAGGACGATAAATTTTGACGCGTGACACTAAAGTACACAATGCCCTTCCGAAAGGGCCCTTTATTAAGCTGCCTGCAACAAACTAAACACATTATGGAGCCTGTCATGATTAGCGAGGCAAAGTTATTCCGTGGCAGGAATTACGAAATTAAAATTAGATACGGATAATATTATTAGCTCAGTTGGTTGAAATGTTTATGAGAATCATCGATAAGTTGGGGTGAAATGTTTTCATTCTTTGGAGCTATTTTTGACTGCTTTTAAGCAATTTCAGACCTTTATCAGACATTTTCTAGACACATTTTAGACAATATTTAGATTAGACATTTTCTAGACACATTCTAAACGTTATTAGACATTTTAAGACCTTTATATTGAAATTCTTAACACTTTTAGACAATTTTATAGTTATCAAGTGAGTTAAATGAATGTTCATTCATGAGGAGAAAGTTTAACCCAGCAAATTTTCATTTTCGTTAAATAAATATGCAAAATCAATAACAGAATTATCAAAATCTGAATCTGTAGACTGAGATTTATTTGTTCTTCAAAGATGTTGCTTTCATTCATTGCTAAGTTTAAGGAGCATAAATCTGCACTTTTATCATCCAACTGGAGGTGATAAAACCCATCCTTCATGTCAAAAACTGAAAATAGTTGTTTTGATGAAAGCCTACTTGAAATATCGGTACAAGTTGGGATTAAAAATTTCTCTTTGCGGATATATTTATTGAGAGGTTTGGGATCTATACAAATTCTCAGTGATTTATCCTTTATTCTCGACAATCATTAGGCTATTAACCCAACTAGTAGGGTAGTCAACCTTTTCAATAATATTCTTACTTTCTAAATTATCAAGAGTTTTTTTTTACCTTTCATGTAGAGAAAAAGGTACCTTGCGCTGATACTGAACCACAGGCTTTGCATCTTCAGTCAACTCAATTTTACAAAGACCCTAGAATCTTACCTAGACCCTCAAATATATGCCTTTACTTTTCAAAAATATCATTTTTATTTTTTGATAGAATCTGAACCACATTGACCCTTTTAATCAAATTCCTTAGACAAATATCCAGACCCAATAAAGGTTCAGTGTTGGCATCTACAACTATAAAATTAAGAAGATAATTCACATTTTTGTATTCACAAGGTAAAGTTATTTCTAATGATTTAGATTTAAAATTTCCATAACAAAATTAACGTTGTACAGCAAGGTGTTAATACTCCTGAATATTTTATCTATTTAAAAACATGCAAAGGCAAAACAGTACACTCTGCACCTGAATTAAGCTTGAATTTTCCCCCAATTTTCGAATTTTCACACCATGACTTTTTATCTTGTCCTTGGGTACTGGTACATTCATTAATAAATAAATCTTCTGTATCTACTTCATATTGACTATCATCCTGTTTTGTGAGTTCTCTTACATTCCTAGATAGGTACTGCTTCCTTGCTGATAGCATTATCTTGTAAAATGTCCTTCGGACATACTTTGGCAAAATGTCCCTTTTCGTGGAACTTAGCACACGTTTTATTATATGCTGGACATATGTTAATCCAATGTTCATAAGACCATTTTCCACATTTATTCTTTCGAGCTTTTTCTCGAGATTTTCTTACAAAATTGACTTCTTCCTTTGGATTTAATGTTTTCAAGTGCTCCTTGCTTAAACTAACAGACTTACAATACTCAATTATTTTGGTTACATTAGCATCTGGCTCTTTAATTAACCTGGCTTAAATCTGTTTGTCACTTATGCCAATGATCAGGCGGTCTCTTATCATGCGATCTGCATAACTAGTATCACAGTTTGGATTTTGGCAAATAAAATCGCACAATTTGGCCTGTAGTGTAATCAGTCTAGGCAGGTTTATGCAGGTGAGGTAGAAAAAATTAGTAACAAACTGATCGCTGCTGAAATGAGTAGTCACTTTGTCACATTAGTGGAACTTGGAAAAAAATGGGCGCCATCTTGATTTTTTTCGAATTTATTGAATATTTCGTAAAGTATGTATTATATCAAAAAAAACTCAGGAGAACTTTTTTGTGGAGAATAAAAAGTTACTTATAATAAAAGAAATTTCATTACTATTAGCTGGAAAATAAAAAAGTTATTGGAATTTAATTTATTTAAAAATATGGAAATTTTTGAACTTCAGGTATAATCACGAAATGTATGTATTTTTCTAATTTAACTTAAGAATGCCATTTAGTAGAGGATTAAAAATACCTATATCGAGATAAAAAGTAGGTAATTATCGAAAAGTTTGGTGTCAAAGGTTTAAAGCATGGTCTCAAGTTTCCGGAAGGTTTAGTAATTTTTTTATAAACCTTAAAGTATACAATTTAATTTATTTGAATTACTTGGTGTTTATCCAGACAATGCACAGACATCTTAAAAACATCCCTAAGATGTCCACAAACGACATTCAGGACGTCTTTTAGACGTCTGGTTACGACTTCAAGGCGAATGTTGGAAAGTGCCTCAAAAATCGTAGGTGGCCATGAAAAAGCTGTCATTTTTTTCAATTATTGTACCAGAAATTATTTTGATTGGACGCAGTATTACCAACTGTCCAATTATTCTCCAGCTAAGCCAATCAAATGCCTGGAATATTCACTCAGTTATTATAAAAATTCTGGTGAATGTTGGAAAGTGCCTCAAAAATCGTAGGTGGCCATGGAAAAGCTGTCATTTTTTTCAATTATTGTACCATAAATTATTCCCAGGCTTTTTGATTGGACGCAGTATTACCAACTATCCAATTATTCTCCAGCTAAGGCAATCAAATGCCTGGAATAATCACTCAATTATTACAAAAGTTCTGGTGAATGTTGGAAAGTGCCTCAAAAATCGTAGGTGGCCATGGAAAAGCTGTCATTTTTTTCAATCATTGTACCAGAAATTATTTTGATTGGACGCAGTATTACCAACTGTCCAATTATTCTCCAGCTAAGCCAATCAAATGCCTGGAATATTCACTCAGTTATTATAAAAATTCTGGTGAATGTTGGAAAGTGCCTCAAAAATCGTAGGTGGCCATGGAAAAGCTGTCATTTTTTTCAATCATTGTACCATAAATTATTCCTAGGCTTTCTGATTGGACGCAGTATTACCAACTATCCAATTATTCTCCAGCTAAGGCAATCAAATGCCTGGAATAATCACTCAATTATTACAAAAGTTCTGGTGAATGTTGGAAAGTGCCTCAAAAATCGTAGGTGGCCATGGAAAAGCTGTCATTTTTTTCAATTATTGTACCAGAAATTATTTTCAGGCTTTTTGATTGGACGCAATATTACCAACTGTACAATTATTCTCCAGCTAAGCCAATCAAATGCCTGGAATATTCACTTAATTATTAAAAAAATTCTGGTGAATGTTGGAAAGTGCCTCAAAAATCGTAAGTGGCCATGAAAAAGCTGTCATTTTTTTCAATTATTGTACCAGAAATTATTTTCAGGCTTTTTGATTGGACGCAATATTACCAACTGTACAATTATTCTCCAGCTAAGCCAATCAAATGCCTGGAATATTCACTTAATTATTAAAAAAATTCTGGTGAATGTTGGAAAGTGCCTCAAAAATCGTAGGTGGCCATGGAAAAGCTGTCATTTTTTTCAATTGTTGTACCAGAAATTATTTTCAGGCTTTTTGATTGGACGCAATATTACCAACTGTTCAATTATTCTACAGCTAAGCCAATCAAATGCCTGGAATATTCACTCAATTATTACAAAAGTTCTGGTGAATGTTGGAAAGTGCCTCAAAAATCGTAGGTGGCCATGGAAAAGCTGTCATTTTTTTCAATTATTGTACCAGAAATTATTTTCAGGCTTTTTGATTGGACGCAATATTACCAAATGTTCAATTATTCTACAGCTAAGCCAATCAAATGCCTGGAATATTCACTTAATTATTAAAAAAATTTTGGTGAATGTTGAAAAGTGCCTCAAAAATCGTAGGTGGCCATGGAAAAGCTGTCATTTTTTTCAATTATTGTACCAGAAATTATTTTCAGGCTTTTTGATTGGACGCAATATTACCAACTGTACAATTATTCTCCAGCTAAGCCAATCAAATGCCTTGAATAATCACTTAATTATTAAAAAAATTCTGGTGAATATTGGAAAATGCCTCAAAAAGCGTAGGTGGCCATTGAAAAGCTGTAATTTTTTTCAATTATTGTACCAGAAATAATTTCCAGGCTTTTTGATTGGACGCAATATTACCAACTGTACAATTATTTTCCAGCTAAGCCAATCAAATGCCTGGAATAATCACTTAATTATTAAAAAAATTCTGGTGAATGTTGGAAAGTGCCTCAAAAATCGTAGGTGGCCATGGAAAAGCTGTCATTTTTTTCAATTATTGTACCATAAATTATTCCCAGGCTTTTTGATTGGACGCAGTATTACCAACTATCCAATTATTCTCCAGCTAAGCCAATCAAATGCCTGGAATATTCACTTAATTATTAAAAGAATTCTGGAGAATGTTGGAAAGTGCCTCAAAAATCGTAAGTGGCCATGGAAAAGCTATCATTTTTTTTCAATTATTGTACCAGAAATTATTTTCAGGCTTTTTGATTGGACGCAGTATTACCAACTGTCCAATTATTCTCCAGCTAAGCCAATCAAATGCCTAGAATAATCACTCAATTATTATAAAAGTTCTAATGAATGTTGGAAAATGCCTTAAAAATCGTAAGTGGCCATAGAAAAGCTGTCATTTTTTTCAATTATTGTACCAGAAATTATTTTCAGGCCTTTTGATTGGACGCAATATTACCAACTGTACAATTATTCTCCAGCTAAGCCAATCAAATGCCTGGAATATTCACTTAATTATTAAAAGAATTCTGGAGAATGTTGGAAAGTGCCTCAAAAATCGTAAGTGGCCATGGAAAAGCTATCATTTTTTTTCAATTATTGTACCAGAAATTATTTTCAGGCCTTTTGATTGGACGCAATATTACCAACTGTCCAATTATTCTCCAGCTAAGCCAATCAAATGCCTGGAATATTCACTTAATTATTAAAAGAATTCTGGAGAATGTTGGAAAGTGCCTCAAAAATCGTAAGTGGCCATGGAAAAGCTATCATTTTTTTTCAATTATTGTACCAGAAATTATTTTCAGGCTTTTTGATTGGACGCAGTATTACCAACTGTCCAATTATTCTCCAGCTAAGCCAATCAAATGCCTGGAATATTCACTTAATTATTAAAAAAATTCTGGTGAATGTTGGAAAGTGCCTCAAAAATCGTAGGTGGCCATGGAAAAGCTGTCATTTTTTTCAATTATTGTACCAGAAATTATTTTCAGGCTTTTTGATTGGACGCAATATTACCAACTGTCCAATTATTCTCCAGCTAAGCCAATCAAATGCCTGGAATATTCACTTAATTATTAAAAAAATTCTGGTGAATGTTGGAAAGTGCCTCAAAAATCGTAGGTGGCCATGGAAAAGCTGTCATTTTTTTCAATTATTGTACCAGAAATTATTTTCAGGCTTTTTGATTGGACGCAATATTACCAACTGTACAATTATTCTCCAGCTAAGCCAATCAAATGCCTGGAATATTCACTTAATTATTAAAAAAATTCTGATGAATGTTGGAAAGTGCCTCAAAAATCGTAAGTGGCAATGGAAAAGCTGTCATTTTTTTCAATTATTGTACCAGAAATTATTTTCAGGCTTTTTGATTGGACGCAATATTACCAACTGTACAATTATTCTCCAGCTAAGCCAATCAAATGCCTGGAATATTCACTCAATTATTATAAAAATTCTGGCGAATGTTGGAAAGTGCCTCAAAAATCGTAGGTGGCCATAGAAAAGCTGTCATTTTTTTCAATTATTGTACCAGAAATTATTTTCAGGCTTTTTGATTGGACACAATATTACCAACTGTACAATTATTCTCCAGCTAAGCCAATCAAATGCCTGGAATATTCACTCAATTATTATAAAAATTCTGGCGAATGTTGGAAAGTGCCTCAAAAATCGTAGGTGGCCATAGAAAAGCTGTCATTTTTTTCAATTATTGTACCAGAAATTATTTTCAGGCTTTTTGATTGGACGCAATATTACCAACTGTACAATTATTCTCCAGCTAAGCCAATCAAATGCCTGGAATATTCACTCAATTATTAAAAAAATTCTGGTGAATGTTGGAAAGTGCCTCAAAAATCGTAGGTGGCCATGGAAAAGCTGTCATTTTTTTCAATTATTGTACCAGAAATTATTCCCAGGCTTTTTTATTGGACGCTATAATTGAATAGTTACGTACTATGTACTATCGAAGGTTATTATAGTACGCCTAAAATACTATAATTATGTATCATCAAATTATCTAGTTTTTTACTGGAAAATTCGTTTTTCCAGTTCTCCTTAGCCTATTTTAAATTCTAATTTGTTGGCTGCAAGCCCTTAATCTATTGACTTCTTAATCCTAATTTGTTGCCTAATCCTACTTTCCTATAAAAACAAATCCTAATCCTAATCACCGGGAATCTTAAAAGTTGATTTTTCAGGAAAATTCTCGCCTTACAGACTTATATCAAGCCAAGTAGGCTTTGGAAACATGTATGTATTGTAATGTCGGTATTACAGGGCGCCATATTTAAATTTTAAAATTTTGCAATGCCTACTTTGTCCTTTGTCAAACAGTGTTGCCAACTACAACTTATAACAAATATTGTGTCAATCATTGAAGTTTGAATTTATGCAAAAAAAAGCCCAAGTAGGCCTTGCAAATTTCAAATTTTAATTCTACTTTCTATTAAAAACAAATAATGATTTCCTAATGTGTTGGCGTGCAAGCCCTTATGTCTAGTTACTTTTTTTTCATTTTTTTTTTTCAGCTGAATAGGCTCTGTTGTTTTAGTATTGATAGAGCATGTATTTTTTGACAGTTGACATTTTAAATGTCAACTGTCAAAAGTGTTAGTTTAGTGTTTTTTTGGTGACTGGGTTTACACTGTCAATTTCATTGATTTTCCTGAGCAGGTCCTTTTTTTATACCAAAAACGATGTTATCGAACGCAACCCTATTTAATTTTTAAAATTATTTTCAATTTTGTTATTTTTCGCGGGAAAAATTTGAAATTTTAGTGTGATGCGTCCCTGACTTTTCTTTTTTTCTCCAGAAAATTTCATAATTTTCACTTGAATAGTTTTCCAGAAAAAAAATAAAATGTTAGATGGTGCATTTATGCCTAATTTAGTTGGTTTTTATTAATTTCCAATAGGGTTATTTTCCATTTGAAAAATTTGAAATTTTAGTATGATACGTCCCTGGCTTTTCTTTTTTTTTTCTAGAAAATTTCATAATTTTCCCTTGGATAGTTTTCTAGAAAAACAATTAAATGTTGAATGTTGCATTTATGTCTAATTTAGTTGGTTTCATTCATTTCCAATGGAAAAATTTGAAATTTTAGTATGATACGCCCCTGACTTTTCTCGTTTTGTCCAGAAAATTTCATAATTTTTCTTTGGATAGTTTTCCAGGAAAAAAAAAATTAAATATTAAAAGGTGTATTTATGACTTATTTAGTTGATATTTATTAATTTCCAATAGGTTTATTTTTCATTTAATATATTTGAAATTTTAGTATGATACGCCCCTGACTTCTCGTTTTGTCCAGAATATTTCATAATAGTTCGATCTCTGTTTGTCCCACCAGAGGGCCGATCCTCGGGCCAGGGAGTAGAGCTCCCCGAGGGAACAAATTTTTCCTCTTTGTCATTCTTGTTTACTTTTCGATTACGTTGACAAGGACAAAAAAAATCGTTCTATCGGGGAGCTCTACTCCCTGCCCGAGGATCGGGCCCCTGGACAATTGGTGGTCATCAAGGGCGCCCACAGGGAGGGTCAGGAAATTTCTTAAATTTTAATTATTTTCTATATAAAATTTTCTATATAAAATAATATAAAACTTACCTTATGATGTTGACAGATTTCGCATTGCATATGAGTTAATAAATTTAAAAAAGTGTAAATATGTATTTTGATGCGCAAAACAAAAAGATCTACCAAAATGACTATGGAAAGATTCACAGGCATTTGTTTTCCTAGCCAATGCTTAAGCCTAAATTTTGGATCTTCCTCTACCATGCCTGAGATTTTAGCTATTTATAAGAAGTAAATAAGTTGATTTAATATCTATATCTCAGTGTACCAATTTGCATATTGATAAATTGTCACCCTTTCTTTATTCCGGAACTGGTGAATTTTGTGAATCAAATAATAAACAATCTGTGTCTTAACATGTGGCTTTTCAAATTATGTTTTTGCTTAAATTTTGCATTGCAAGTGTCACATTCAAATGGATAAATATCCGAATGTGTTAGTTTGTGAATCTTTAAATCGGCTTTCCATTTAAATTTTGATTTGCTAGTTTCACATTCAAAAGGATAAATATCCGAGTGTGTTGAAATGTGCCTTTGTTAATTACTTTTCTTCAAATTTTGCCTTGCAAGTGTCACATTTAAATGGATAAATACCCGAATGTGTTAGTTTGTGTATCTTTAAATCGCGTTTCCGTTTAAATTTTGATTTGCAAACAGTCCCATTAAAAAAAATTAAATATCCAAGTGTATCAATATGTGTTCCTTCAAATCGCCTTCTCTTTTCAATTTTGCATTGCAAATGTTAAATTTGAAATTCTCCTCATCCGAGTGTGTTAATATGTGGTTTCTCAAACTACGTTTGTGTTCAGATTTTGCATTGCATGTGTCACATTTAAAAGGATAAATATCAGACTGTGTTAGTTTGTGTCTCTTTAAGCAGTCTTTTCCTTTGAATTTTGCTTTGCAAATGTCACATTCAAAAAGATAACTATCGAAGTCTGTTGATATGTGACTTTTTTCCTAATTTAAATTTTTCTTTAAATTTTGCATTGCATATTGTTGCGGAAATAACCCACAACAAGTTTAAAATGTTATTATTTGTAGTTTATCAATATAATCAATTTCTATTATTTATCATAAAAATAATATTCTAAAAAAAGATTCCTGTAAAACTGGCAACAGCAGCCCTTTTGAATCGGTAAAATTACAGATTTCTTCATTACCCTATGAGCAATGGATCTATTTTGTTGTTGTGATTGGTCAGTTGCCACCCAACATCCCTGATTTATGCGACCTGCTCCGAAAAAGGCAGTCGACTCGACGCACGGTACACAACAGTAGTAATCAAGAAGCAGAAGAGTAAGCAAAGACTCTGCACCCTCTCGCCTCTGAACGCTCTACAGAGGAAAAAAACCCCCAGAAAACCCCCGTTAGTACGCGAATTATAGTAAAATACTACTCCCAGTGTCTCAAGGCCTGACATGGCCTATATTATCAACGATATTATTGATTACAATTCATGTAATTAACCCCTAAATTGTTGCAAGTCATCTCGGACCTAGCAAAATTCTCTACTACGCCTGTTTAAGGTTATTCCTGTCTCACTCTCGACGGGCTTCAACTCTGTATATCATTGTGTTCTCTCTCTTAGTGGAAAATCCCTTAGCTGACAGTGCAAATTACTACGAATAGTGATAAATGGATAAATAATCACTATATGGATTTACCGGTATGAACTGGATTAAGCAAGTAAGACCGTTTCAATTTCTCAAAACAGTCGAACAATAAATTAATAAATACTGAATACCGATTCGGTTGAAATGCACTATAAATTGAAGTGTTTGTTCTAACCTTTAATACAGAAATTTGGTTTTCACACTCGTGAAATGAACATTAATTTGTAAATTTGTATATAGAAACTGAGCATATATATATAGACTTTTCTTGCACTTATTGTTTACACACTTCAGCAGAAAAGTGCTCAAATTATTAACTCTCAATAAACAAAAGAACCTTCAAGGATTATAAACATTTTGTGAATACAGTGAGCTGATTGAAGTTCACGAATTATTTGTGTTGTGCTCTCGTAAATTTAAATTAGTTAATTTGTGTTCTCGTTCTTTGAACATTCAACCATAAATGATATTATTATTATGAAATTTCACTATTTTTTATAAATCAAGATACTTATTTACTCGCTTATTTACTTTAGATTAGTATAAAATTTGTAGTTCGACTGGACGTCCAAATAGGAATTATTAGATAGGATTTGATTGCTGATTAAACCGAATTAACTTCATTTATTAATTAAATTGATAACTATTCTATTTCAGCGTTTTATTTGTATAAATGAGAATCAAGGCACCCCTAGTTCAATACAAGGCTTAAATGATCCAACACCTAATGGTTAATTTTTACAGTCAGTCAAAGTAAAAACTTTTGACATCCCTGGTGCGGTAATGACTAGAGTCCACAAAAGGGTAATAGCTAGTTCCGTCACATTGGTCCTTCGAGCCGGATTAAAGCCTTGATTGAAATGTAATTAATTAAAAAATTTAATGTTTTTTTTATGCCTCTATCTCTGACTGCTTTAAGATTCTCATTTCTACACTGCTCAATAAAAACTTGTGTTTTTATTATATATTGAAATTTGCCTACTCGAATCCCTGTATTGCTCGTACTTGGTAAGTACATTCTCTGTTGTAAATATTCTATATTGTAAATAGGTACATTGTGTATTGATTTGTATAGGTACAATTTATTAATTAGCTTGTTTGGCTCTCTTAATTCATTTTAAATTAATTGATTATTATTGGTGGAGTTATTTAAAGGCTATTTTTCAATATGGATTTTGATGCTATGAAGCAGGTCCGTACTCGCGCAAAAAGCGCTATTACTCGCATTGCCAATTGGGTGAAAAACAATAAGGATGTAAAAACAATAAGGATGTTGAAGTAGATCCAACTCAATTTGAAAATCGTATAGTTAACTTAAAAGATAACTTTGAAAAATACTCAATGACTCAAGATGAAATTGAAACTTATCTTGAAGAATTCACTGCAAATGATAACGAAAATAGAGATATTGTTGAAAATCAATTCTATGATACTCTCTCTCTGATACAAAAATGTATTAAAACATTGTCTCCGGTTACCCTGAACACTCCACCAATAAGCCAAACTAGTTTGCCACAGCTGAATTTGCCACCACATATGGAAGTGAAACTCCCTCAAATAAATATAAACCCCTTTAAAGGTGACACCGCTGAGTGGACTTCCTTTTTTCAAATCTTCTCTGCTCTGATAATTGATAATACTCACCTGAGTAAAATACAAAAATTTATTTATTTAAAGTCATTTTTGAGAAACGAACCATTGAAATTGATTGAAAACTTGGCTGTGACAAACGATAATTTTGATATCGCTCTAGAAATATTGCAGAAACGATATGAAAACAAAATCTCTGTAATAAACGCTCATTTTGTTGCTCTCTTGGAACAAAACACACTCAGTAAATGTAACGCTCAAACTCTCAGAGAGTTTGTTACAAATTGTAGAAAAAATTTACTTTCTTTAAAGAATTTGCACTATTCTTACGAACAGCTTTGGGAATTTTTGATAATATATTTAATGGGAAAAAAACTTGATTTTGGCACGCGCAAGGCGTTCGAGAATGAGCGCGATTTAAATCAACTCCCTCAACTTGATGACCTTTTTGAATTCCTCGAAAAAAGATGCTTAGCTTTGGAAAATCTCTCAAGTACGGAAGTGCCTTCAGCACAAAACGGGCAACGAAAAGTAAACAAAACCCCAAACTCTGGCACTGCTCTGTTCGCTCAAAATAATATAAGTAAAGTCACTACACACTGCTTATATTGCAATCAAGACTCTCACAAAATTTATATTTGTAATAAGTTTAAAGGTTTACAGGACTCGGAAAGGAAGACTTTTGTTTATTCAAAACAACTCTGCTTTAATTGTCTTGGTTCCAAACACACTCTTGCTAATTGCCCAGCAACCAAAGGTTGTTTTATCTGCTCTCAAAGGCATCATACATTGCTCCACAATGCTTTTGTCCCTCAAAATCCTCCAGCTCAAGGTCACAGACCCCAACAAAGACCCCATCATAATAACCCTTCGATTGCTAGACCAAATTATTCTAATGGTCAGCAGCAACCGTCTCAGCATCCTCCCAAGACACAGACACAAGGTTCAAGACCACAAAATCAAGCTGACTCACAACCAAACCAAAATGAACTTCCCAAATCTTCCCAAAGTCTCCACTCCGTCTCAGCACTCTCTACAAAAAACTCACAAACTCTTTTAGCAACCGCATGCGTGACACTTTATGACGCAGACAGGCGGCCCCTTCAAGCCAAAGCCATTTTGGATAATGGCTCGCAACACTCCTTTGTAACTGACAAACTAGTTAAAAGGTTAAAACTAGTCCCCTATGTCAAAACAACATATGTGTCTGGCATAGCTCTTAGTAACAATGTTACTAATAAGATGATTGATTTGAAAATATACTCAAATTTGTATCCTCATAGGAAATTTGAGATTTCCTGCGCCGTTCTCCCTGTAATAACAGGACCCCTCCCCTCTATACAAATAAATGTCAGTTCGTGGAATATACCGAGCGACATTGTTCTTGCTGATCCTAGTTTCACTCGTCCTTCGGAAATTGACCTTCTGATTGGTTCAGACCTCTATTACAATCTCCTGACAAAAGGCCTGATTCATCTAGGTCATGGCCTGCCCACAGTCTTAAACACTCATCTCGGTTGGATTCTTGGAGGAACGTTTCCCCAAAATTCACACCATAATAACTGCTCTCATTTAGTCACTAGTAGCCCTGCACAACAAGTGCACTCCTCTGTCTCTATGTTTGTTCAAAGCCCGGACAATAGCTCTCTCGAAAATATAGTGACTAAATTTTGGTCCATGGAAGAAATTCATACCAAAGCCCCTCTCTCCCTTGAAGATGCAAAGGCTGAAGCTTGTTTCAAGGAAACAACTCAAGTATTAGAAAATGGCTCTTATCAAGTTAACTTACCCTTGAAATCTCCCTCTGAAAATCTCAAACTCGGTGATTCTTTGTCTATAGCCACAAAAAGATTTCACAATCTCGAGAGGAAATTTGTAAAGGACCCAGATTATTTTCATGAATATCAGAAATTTATTCATGAATATGTTAACCTTGGACATGCCAGGTTCCTACCCCTTTCCTCTGCTAATGAAAATCTGGAGCTCAAATGCTTCCTCCCTCATCATGCTGTGGTTAGAGAAGGTGCGTGCTCAACGAAGCTGCGTGTGGTCTTTGACGCCTCTTGCAAAACCACAACGGGCCTTTCCCTAAATGACATAACTCTCAAAGGCTTTCAGGTCCAGCCTGACCTTTATGACATATTGTTACGCTTCAGATCTTTCAAATATGCTCTCACCTCTGATATTGAGAAGATGTTCAGACAAATAAAGATAAATCCCACTCAGACCTTTTTATTAAATATTTTATGGAGAGACGAGCCTGAAAAACCACTTCAGTGCATCGAATTGACCACTGTCACGTATGACACTAACAGTGCTCCATTCCTCGCAACTAGAGTCTTAAACGATGTTGCATTAAAAAATAGCTCAGATTATCCCCTCGCGTCTCATTCTCTATTGAAACAATGTTACATGGATGATATCCTAAGTGGATGTGATGACCTTAAGGATTTAGAAATACTCTATAGCGAACTTATCTCTTTATTAAAGGCTTCTGGATTTGAATTACACAAATGGTGTTCAAATTCAAAGGAATTTCTAGACAAAATCTCTCATAAAGAAAAAATAGTCGAAGTAGATATGAATTTTGACGAAAACCCGAATAAGGTACTTGGCCTTATTTGGAACCCAATTCTCGACTTCTTCTGCGTCTCTATTCCTGAAGTAAAATTAACAACCCCTATTACGAAAAGAAAAATTGTCTCTGTAATAGCTCAATGTTATGATCCCCTTGGTTTTTTATCTGTAGTCATTGTGACAGGAAAAATAATTGTACAAAGACTTTGGACTTTGAAGTTGGATTGGGACACCCCAATTACTGATGACTCACTCTTGCAAGAATGGAATGGTTTCATACATGATCTTCCTCTCCTCAAAACGCTCAAGATCCCTAGATACCTTTTTTCTGACAAAACATTAAGTTCCATGGAATTCCACGGATTCTCTGATGCCAGCCTCAAGGCATACGTCGCTTGCGTTTACGTTCGCGCCCTATATACTGATGGAACAATATCTTGTCATTTGATTACCTCTAAATCTAGAGTATCTCCTCTGAAAACAGTTACATTGCCTAGGCTAGAATTATGCGCCATGGTTTTGCTCTCTAAGTTGGTTTCAAAGTTAATCGCAATCTTCGAAGATCGATTCTCATTGAGTTCTGTAAATTTGTGGACAGATTCGCAAATTGCGCTCTGCTGGATAAATTCCCATGCGTCGCGCTGGACTGTTTTTGTGGCTAACAGAGTAGCACAAATTCAAGAACTCACCTCAAATCACAAATGGCGTCATATAAATTCTTCAGACAACCCCGCTGATTACCCATCTAGAGGTTTGCCAATACCCCAAGTCCAGGAGTGCCATACTTGGTGGCAAGGCCCTAAATTTCTTCATGACCCTGAATTAAATCTCTCCCAATTTGGCAACACTCCCAGTTTGTCTGATGTCCCTGAGGAAAAGAAAATAGCTCTAGTAGGAACTGATAAGAAAGATCAAGATCTGTTTTGGCCCGGAATATTCAATCGAGCTTCTAAATTTCGTAAGCTCCAACGCACAGTAGGGTACATGTTGAGATTTGCACATAACACAAAATGTAAACATCTCGATAGAACAAAAGATTCTCTCGAAGTCCAAGAGCTGAAAGCAGCCTTGAACTTGATCACAAAAATTCTCCAGTCAATTCATTTTTCAAAGGAAATCTCAGAGTTGAATCAAAACATATTTTTGAGCAACAAATCACTGATTAAACTCAAACCCTTCTTAGATAAGGATGGTTTTTTTAAGAGTGGGTGGAAGATTAGACAACGCTAATGTCTCCTTCGATCAAAAACACCCCATTTTGCTCCCTTCCCATAATCATATTGTCTCATTAATGTTAATCCAAGAACATGAGCGTTTAGGTCATGCAGGCGCACAAACAGTGCTATCGAATTTTCGCTTAAGGTTCTGGCCACTCGATGGTTTAAGGGAGACAAAACGTATAATCAACAATTGTATTACCTGCTTCCGATTCAGAGCTCAACCAGCAGAGCAAATTATGGCAAGTCTGCCAAAGGAGCGTGTGAATGTCTCCCGCTGTTTCAGCCAAGTTGGAATAGACTATGGCGGACCCTTCTTAATAAAATCGTCCAAGCTACGCAAAGCTCCCCTAATTAAATGCTATATTGCAATTTTTGTCTGCTTGGCCACCAAGGCAATTCATATTGAATTGGTGACAGGGCTCTCTACCGAACATTTCATCATGACATTGAAAAGATTTATTGCCCGGAGAGGTAACCCAACCGTGATACATAGTGACAATGCCACCAATTTCCAAGGCGCCCAAAATCAATTGAAGGAATTGCATAACTTTTTTAGAAATAGAACCCATTTGAACTCAATCAGGGACTTTCTCTCTCAAAATGAAACTGAATTCAAGTTCATCCCTCCAAGAAGTCCTCATTTCGGTGGCATTTGGGAGGCAGCAATTAAAAGCGCCAAATACCACATCGTCAGGCTGGTTGGGGAAACCCGCTTCACATTTGAAGAGTTCTATACAATTTTAGTGCAAATTGAAGCCATATTGAACTCACGTCCCCTATGCGTTCTTTCAAACGACCCAAACGACTATCAAACTCTAACCCCTGGTCACTTCTTAATTGGTTCAAGCCTTACGGCTCACCCAGATAAGGATTTAAGTCATCTTAATGAGAACCGCCTTTCTATGTGGCAGAAAATTTCACACATCCAACAAGTGTTTTGGAAGCGTTGGTCAGTGGACTATTTGAACAGACTCCAAAATCGACCTAAATGGTTCCGGAATTCTCTAGATCTAACCCCCAATACATTAGTACTTTTAAAGGAAGATGACACTCCACCTCTAAGATGGCCTTTAGCCAGAGTCTTAGAGGTATTCCCTGGACGAGACAATAAAACCAGAGTGGTAAAATTGAAAACACAAAGTGGTGTTTTTACTCGAGGAATAGCAAAGGTATGTCCTTTACCAATTCAGGATTAAAACCTGCTACTTTCTCTATTGTAAATATGTTGTTTATTTTTTTTGTTAATGTTTCGTCTCTCATTGAAGTTTGGAAACTTCAAGGGGGGGAATATGTTGCGGAAATAACCCACAACAAGTTTAAAATGTTATTATTTGTAGTTTATCAATATAATCAATTTCTATTATTTATCATAAAAATAATATTCTAAAAAAAGATTCCTGTGAAACTGGCAACAGCAGCCCTTTTGAATCGGTAAAATTACAGATTTCTTCATTACCCTATGAGCAATGGATCTATTTTGTTGTTGTGATTGGTCAGTTGCCACCCAACATCCCTGATTTATGCGACCTGCTCCGAAAAAGGCAGTCGACTCGACGCACGGTACACAACAGTAGTAATCAAGAAGCAGAAGAGTAAGCAAAGACTCTGCACCCTCTCGCCTCTGAACGCTCTACAGAGGAAAAAAAAAACCCCAGAAAACCCCCGTTAGTACGCGAATTATAGTAAAATACTACTCCCAGTGTCTCAAGGCCTGACATGTATATTATCAACGATATTATTGATTACAATTCATGTAATTAACCCCTAAATTGTTGCAAGTCATCTCGGACCTAGCAAAATTCTCTACTACGCCTGTTTAAGGTTATTCCTGTCTCACTCTCGACGGGCTTCAACTCTGTATATCATTGTGTTCTCTCTCTTAGTGGAAAATCCCTTAGCTGACAGTGCAAATTACTACGAATAGTGATAAATGGATAAATAATCACTATATGGATTTACCGGTATGAACTGGATTAAGCAAGTAAGACCGTTTCAATTTCTCAAAACAGTCGAACAATAAATTAATAAATACTGAATACCGATTCGGTTGAAATGCACTATAAATTGAAGTGTTTGTTCTAACCTTTAATACAGAAATTTGGTTTTCACACTCGTGAAATGAACATTAATTTGTAAATTTGTATATAGAAACTGAGCATATATATATAGACTTTTCTTGCACTTATTGTTTACACACTTCAGCAGAAAAGTGCTCAAATTATTAACTCTCAATAAACAAAAGAACCTTCAAGGATTATAAACATTTTGTGAATACAGTGAGCTGATTGAAGTTCACGAATTATTTGTGTTGTGCTCTCGTAAATTTAAATTAGTTAATTTGTGTTCTCGTTCTTTGAACATTCAACCATAAATGATATTATTATTATGAAATTTCACTATTTTTTATAAATCAAGATACTTATTTACTCGCTTATTTACTTTAGATTAGTATAAAATTTGTAGTTCGACTGGACGTCCAAATAGGAATTATTAGATAGGATTTGATTGCTGATTAAACCGAATTAACTTCATTTATTAATTAAATTGATAACTATTCTATTTCAGCGTTTTATTTGTATAAATGAGAATCAAGGCACCCCTAGTTCAATACAAGGCTTAAATGATCCAACACCTAATGGTTAATTTTTACAGTCAGTCAAAGTAAAAACTTTTGACATCCCTGGTGCGGTAATGACTAGAGTCCACAAAAGGGTAATAGCTAGTTCCGTCACACATATGTTGCATTTAAAATTCTTCTTGTCCAAGTGTGTTAGTTTGTGTCTCTTCAAACTGCCTTTTTTTAAATTTTGCTTTGCAAATGTTGCATTTGAAATTCTGATTTTGCTTCTAAAATGATAATTATTTAGACTGTAGTGCCCTTATTTACGCATAAAAAATTTATTCAATTGATTTTGACCCCACCTACATATTTTTCTGCGGGCGTCTAATTCTAATCTATTTTTAAGCATCTTTTCGTTAGTTTTCAGCAAGCATGAAGCTAATGTTATTAGCCTTTTTTCAGATATGTATTTTTGAGAATATTTTCAGACAATTTTCAAACATTTTTCTTTTAGACGATCCTCATACATTTCATTATTAGGCGATTTTTAGACAGTTTTTAGACATTTGTATACATTTTCCACACACAAACCGGATCAAACTGAAATTAATTTCCAGGACAACATAAAAAAGCTACTACCGGATTCTCATTTGCTCCGGGAAATTATTTTCTCGTTTGGACCCGAGCAGTGAACACGCCGTTGTCCCTTCAAGATCGATTCTCTTTTTCCCGTCGACACCAGGGTTAATTAGAAAAACGTAAAAACTGTTTATCTTTTGGAAAACTAAATGAATTTTCGCGCACTCGAAATGAACATTTTCTTGTCTACTACGTGTCCGGGTTACAATTCTTTTAAAGGAAATTACGTTTCTTTATCGGAACTTTTTATAAATAAATGTTATGACTTTTTTGGCTGCTACAACGATTCGCTCTTTATTCGATTTGCTTCACGCCTTTACTACTTAGAGGAACATTATTTGCGCTCTCTCTCTCTCGATTGAGTGCGAACGTTCTGGATAAATTTCAATTGTTGGCTCTCGGATTTGTTCCGGGGTGCACTTAAATGCAAATGGATGGAGCCTGGCTCTTTGCGGTTTTGCCGTGTCTCTACGGATAATGTTTACTGGGTGAATTATAGTCACAGGGAGTCGGGTTAAGGGGCGGCAAATATTTGTTTTAGGAAGCGAGAAAGTCGAGATTAGGGTAACCAAAAACCTCGAAAACAATATTACAATTAGGTATTTCATTTCAAAATGATTTAAACCTTAATTAAACTCAAACTAACGTCAATTGAATATCTGATACAATAAAATTAAAACTGATGTGAAGTTATCAGACAATTTTCCGAAAACATCCGAAGGTTCAGTGGCATCGTTTTTATATATATATATATATATTTTACCTTTATTTCTTGTAACATCGGCTTATAAGGTGCTCCCTAAGGATATCACATAAAAATTCTCAATATTTTCTTATTATTAGTAGGTACAAATCTACGGTCATTGAAATTTTAGAAGGTGAAACTGTTTCTTAGCATTTCTCAAAAACTGTCCATACTAACAAGTTAAAATTATTACTAGACATTATTTAGATCACAAAGAACATTAAAAAAAAAATATACCACACCCCTGCGCCCCTTCAGTCTTTGAAATTTTAAGGGTGAGGGTGAAATATGTTTTTCAACTTTTCTCAAAAACGGCCCGAAGGGGCGCAGGGGTATGATATATTTGTTTTATTGTTCTTTGTGATCCAAATAATGTCTAGTAACAACCTGACAGTACGGGCCGTTTTTGAGAAAAATTGAAAAACATATTTTAGCCTCAAAATTTCAAAGACCGAAGGGGCGCAGGGGTGTGGTATATTTTTTTTTTACATACCTACGTCATTTAATCTAATTTCAATGAAATTCCAAATATGTAATTTCTATGTTTAATTTTACAAGAATTCACTGAAACGATTCAATTTTACGAGATTTTCATGAAATTTTCTTCAATTGTAATTTCATTGGAATTCGACATCGTTTTTTTTATGAATTTTTATGGACTTCTGATCAATTTCACCGAAAGTCCATTTAATTTTATTACAATTTAATTAAATTTCACATAATTTATATGGAGTTCCGCATAATTTCATAAGAATTCCGCATAATTTCTGTAAAATGTTGCATACAGTTTTTGAAATTTTGCATAATTTCTATGAAATTTCACATAATTTCTATAGAATTTTGCATAATTTCCATTCAACTCAAATCACATATTCAATTTTTTTTGCAACTCAACGTTTTTGTTTAGAGCTCAACGTCATTTCCTTCAAATTCCATTTGATTTTATGAGAATTTTATTTAATTTCACATGATTTATAGGGAATTTCGCATAATATCATTGTAATTCCGCGTAATTTTACTGACATTTCATTTTTATTTTAATGAAATTTCGCATAGTTTCTGTGAAATATTGCATCCATTTTTTGAAATTTTGCATAATTTTTAATAAAAAATACTAGAAACTCAAAGCAATTGAGTTATTATTGATGGGGTTATAATTTTTTTAAAATATTGATGTTTTGTAAAGTAATACTCTAAAAACAATTTTTTCACTCAAAAACTAAAATGAGTGGAGAGTTGAAATTTTGAGGACTTTTTCGTAAAAGTTCAATGTAAAAAATAGTAAAAACTCAAAGCAATTGAGTTATTATTAATGGAGTTATAATTTTTTTAAAATAATGATGTTTTGTAAAGTAAGACTTTAGAAACAATTTTTTCACTCAAAAACTAATGGGATTGGAGAGTTAAAATTTTGAGGATATTTTCCTAAAGGTTTAATGTAAAAAATACTGAAAATTTAAAGCAATTGAGTTATTATTAATGGAGTTATGATCTTTTTAAAATAATGATGTTTTGTAAAGTACCTAAAACTTTACAAATAATTTTTTCACTCAAAAACTAATATGAGTGGAGAGTTGAAATTTTGAGGACTTTTTCGTAAAGGTTCAATGTAAAAAATAGTAAAAACTCAAAGCAATTGAGTTATTATTAATGGAGTTATAATTTTTTTAAAATAATTATGTTTTGTAAAGTAAGACTTTAGAAACAATTTTTTCACTCAAAAACTAATGGGAGTGGAGAGTTAAAATTTTGAGGATATTTTCCTAAAGGTTTAATGTAAAAAATACTAAAAATTTAAAGCAATTGAGTTATTATTAATGGAGTTATGATCTTTTTAAAATAATGATGTTTTGTAAAGTACCTAAAACTTTACAAATAATTTTTTCACTCAAAAACTAATATGAGTGGAGAGTTGAAATTTTGAGGACTTTTTCGTAAAGGTTCAATGTAAAAAATAGTAAAAACTCAAAGCAATTGAGTTATTATTAATGGAGTTATATTTTTTTTAAAATAATGATGTTTTGTAAAGTAAGACTTTAGAAACATTTTTTTCACTCAAAAACTAATGGGATTGGAGAGTTAAAATTTTGAGGATATTTTCCTAAAGGTTTAATGTAAAAAATACTAAAAATTTAAAGCAATTGAGTTATTATTAATGGAGTTATGATCTTTTTAAAATAATGATGTTTTGTAAAGTACCTAAAACTTTACAAATAATTTTTTCACTCAAAAACTAAAATGAGTGGAGAGTTGAAATTTTGAGGACTTTTTCGTAAAGGTTCAATGTAAAAAATAGTAAAAACTCAAAGCAATTGAGTTATTATTAATGGAGTTATAATTTTTTTAAAATAATGATGTTTTGTAAAGTAAGACTTTACAAACAATTTTTTCACTCAAAAACTAATGGGAGTGGAGAGTTAAAATTTTGAGGATATTTTCCTAAAGGTTTAATGTAAAAAATACTAAAAATTTAAAGCAATTGAGTTATTATTAATGGAGTTATAATTTTTTTAAAATAATGATGTTTTGGAAAGTAAGTCTTTAGAAACAATTTTTTCACTCAAAAACTAATGGGAGTGGAGAGTTAAAATTTTGAGGATATTTTCCTAAAGGTTTAATGTAAAAAATACTAAAAATTTAAAGCAATTGAGGTATTATTAATGGAGTTATGATCTTTTTAAAATAATGATGTTTTGTAAAGTACCTAAAACTTTACAAATAATTTTTTCACTCAAAAACTAAAATGAGTGGAGAGTTGAAATTTTGAGGACTTTTTCGTAAAGGTTCAATGTAAAAAATAGTAAAAACTCAAAGCAATTGAGTTATTATTAATGGAGTTATAATTTTTTTTAAATAATGATGTTTTGTAAAGTAAGACTTTAGAAACAATTTTTTCACTCAAAAACTAATGGGAGTGGAGAGTTAAAATTTTGAGGATATTTTCCTAAAGGTTTAATGTAAAAAATACTAAAAATTTAAAGCAATTGAGGTATTATTAATGGAGTTATGATCTTTTTAAAATAATGATGTTTTGTAAAGTACCTAAAACTTTACAAATAATTTTTTCACTCAAAAACTAAAATGAGTGGAGAGTTGAAATTTTGAGGACTTTTTCGTAAAGGTTCAATGTAAAAAATAGTAAAAACTCAAAGCAATTGAGTTATTATTAATGGAGTTATAATTTTTTTTAAATAATGATGTTTTGTAAAGTAAGACTTCAGAAACAATTTTTTCACTCAAAAACTAATGGGAGTGGAGAG
>OU892292.1:570429-683457 GCA_917834065.1 Ceutorhynchus assimilis | reverse complement strand
GTATATTGTGCAGCAAGTACTGAAAATAGCACTTTTCACACGCGTGGGAAGTTTGGTAACACCAGCCGCAGGCGAATGGCACAAACGCACGAGTGTGAAAAGTGCTTTTCACACGCGTTACACACTATACTTTCTCTACAACTGCGAAATAACTATATATTCACATTGAAATTTAATTTTGTTTTTGGTAAAAATTATGATTTAAGGGTAAAATCAACGAACCGTATTGGTACGTACGTTGAATGCACTCAGAGTTACTTGCAAAACAAAAATTCAGTAGGAGTGTCATTTTTATTTTAGCGTGTGAAATAGTTAATAGACACTTTAAGCAGGTCCTGAATTTCAAGCGCAAGTATCCGCATCGATCTGCGCATGCGCAGAATGGATACAATGGATTCGTTGCGTTGCGTTGTCCGTATCGTTACGGGCCTCGCCTCGTATCCGTATCCGAAAACGTATCTCAATCATTTGACACTATTGAGAGATCTTCCAGTCGGTGATCTCACAGATAAAAAGAAAACGTACAAACACAGCTACGAAATCAATCCACCACTTTTTGAGGTTAGAAAACGTTTCATCCAAGGATACGATCGTTTACGTATAGCCATGCTTAAAAGGACTTTCAGGCGGTCAACGTAAGTCGATGCGTTTACGGATGCGGATACGGATACGTAAAAAAATTTAGGGTTTGCTTAAAGTGTCTATTTTCCTAACAAGACAATCACATCAGTGAAAAAAGGAGCTTTACGCACGTATTGCATACAAATTTTTTACTACTACCATTCAAATATGTTGAAAAAATAGATTTAGACAAATACTTCACGCACTAGTGCGTGAAGTATTTTCACTTTACGCACTATTGTGTGAAGTAATTTACCAGAAAAATACTAAATTGATAGTTGTCAACATCTATTATTGACATTACTTTACGCACTAGTGTGTGAAGTGATTTACTTTACGCACTAGTGCGTGAAGTGGAATTTTACATCTGCTGAATAGTGCGTAAAGTGAGTACTTTACGCACGGTAGTAGAAAAAGAGATTTTCCACATGATTAAGGAACGTTATTTTTTCACGACCGGTTCATGAGTGAATTACATCTATAGATGTTACAATAATTCGAATTTGAGTGTTAAATGGGATGATTTCATTTTTATTTATAATTTCAAGATTAAATTTTCTTGATTTGCGAAGAAGTACTTTTCCGCACGCATTTCAGGACATAGAAGTACCAGAATGACTTAACATTGCATAATTATTTTACCTTTTCGCACTAGTGTCTGAATGCGTGCAGAAAAAATCACTTTTCGCACGCTCGTAAATAAAAATTTTCGTTCCATCAACTTGGAACTCTCAGGATTCATTACCCAAGATGTTTTCATCAAACAAGGCAAATTTGAAGTCCATCTGAAGCTCAGAAATAAAATTATGAGGCTTTTTCCAACTTAATACCAGAAAAAGAAAATTCACGTCAAATCATCTTTGAAAAATCCTGAAAAATAAACTTCAGAATATCAGATCGACTTGAAACTTGCAGGATCAATTACCCAAGATGTTTTCATTAAACAAGGCAAATTTGAAGACAATCTGAAGCCCAGAAATAAAATTATGAGTTTTTTTTCAACTTAATAACAGAAAAGGATGGAAAATTCAGGTTAAATCATCTTTGAAAAATCCTGAAAAATACTTCAGAGTATCAGATCGACTTGAAACTTCCAGGATTCATTACCCAAGATGTTTTCATCAAACGAGGCGAATTTGAAGTCAATCTGAAGCCCAGAAATTAAATTATGAAGTTTTTCCCAACTTACCACCAGAAAAAGTTGAAAAATTCACGTCAAATCATCTTTGAAAAATCCTGAATAATACTTCAGAGTATCAGATCAACTTGAAACTTTCAGGATTCATTACCCAAGATGTTTCCATCAATCAAGGCAAATTTGAAGTCAATTTAAAGCTCAGAAATAAAATTATGAGGTTTTTTCCAGCTTGATAACAGAAAAAATTGGAAAATTCAGGTTAAATCATCTTTGAAAAATCTTGAAAAATACTTCATAGTATCGGAGCGACTTAAAACTTTCAGGATTCATTACCCAAGATGTTTTCATCAAACGAGGCGAATTTGAAGTCAATCTGAAGCTCAGAAATGAAATTATGAGGTTTTTTCCAGCTTAATAACAGAAAAAGTTGGAAAATTCACGTTAAATCATTTTTAAAAATCATGAAAAATACTTCGGAGCATCAAATCGACTCAAAACTTTCAGGATTATTTACCCAAGATGTTTTCATCAAGCAAGGCAAATTTGAAGTCAATCTGAAGCCCAGAAATAAAATTATGAGGTTTTTTCTAACTTAATACCAAAAAAAATTGGAAAATACACGTCAAATCATCTTTGAAAAATCCTGAAAAATACTTCAGAGTATCAGATCGACTTGAAACTTTCAGGATTCATTACCCAAAATGTTTTCATCAAACAAGGCAAATTCGAAGTCAATCTGGAGCCCAGAAATAAAATTATGAGGCTCTTTCAACTTAATACCAGAAAAAGTTGGAAAATTCACGTCAAATCATCTTTGAAAAATCCTGAATAATACTTCAGAGTATCAGATCGACTTGAAACTTTCAGGACTAATTACCCAAGATGTTCTCATTAAACAAGGCAAATTTGAAGTCAATCTGAAGATCAGAAATAAAATTATGAGGTTTTTTCTAACTTAATACCAAAAAAAATTGGAAAATTCACGTCAAATCATCTTTGAAAAATCCTGAAAATTACTTCAAAGTATCAGATCAACTTGGAACATTCAGGATTCATTACCCAAACTGTTTTCATCACACAAGGCAAATTTGAAGTCAATCTGAAGTTCAGAAATAAAATTATGAGGTTTTTTACAGCTTAATAACAGAAAAAGTTGGAAAATTCAGGTTAAATCATCTTTGAAAAATCCTGAAAAATACTTCAGAGTATCAGATCGACTTGAAACTTTCAGGATTCATTACCCAAGATGTTTCCATCAAACAAGGCAAATTTGAAGTCAATTTAAAGCTCAGAAATAAAATTATGAGGTTTTTTCCAGCTTGATAACAGAAAAAGTTGGAAAATTCAGGTTAAATCATCTTTGAAAAATCTTGAAAAATACTTCATAGTATCAGAGCGACTTGAAACTTTCAGGATTCATTACCCAAGATGTTTTCATCAAACAAAGCAAATTTGAAGTCAATCTGAAGCTCAGAAATAAAATTATGAGGTTTTTTCCAGCTTAATAACAGAAAAAGTTGGAAAATTCAAGTTAAATCATTTTTGAAAAATCATGAAAAATACTTCGGAGTATCAAATCGACTCAAAACTTTCAGGATTATTTACCCAAGATGTTTTCATCAAGCAAGGCAAATTTGAAGTCAATCTGAAACCCAGAAATAAAATTATGAGGTTTTTTCTAACTTAATACCAAAAAAAATTGGAAAATTCACGTCAAATCATCTTTGAAAAATCCTGAAAATTACTTCAGAGTATCAGATCAACTTGGAACTTTCAGGATTCATTACCCAAGATGTTTTTATCAAACAAGGCAAATTTGAAGTCAATCTGGAGCCCAGAAATAAAATTATGAGGCTCTTTCAACTTAATACCAGAAAAAGTTGGAAAATTCAGGTCAAATCATCTTTGAAAAATCCTGAATAATACTTCAGAGTATCAGATCGACTTGAAACTTTCAGGACTAATTACCCAAGATGTTTTCATCAAACAAGGCAAATTTGAAGTCAATCTGAAGATCAGAAATAAAATTATGAGGTTTTTTTCTAACTTAATACGAAAAAAAATTGGAAAATTCACGTCAAATCATCTTTGAAAAATCCTGAAAATTACTTCAGAGTATCAGATCAACTTGGAACTTTCAGGATTCATTACCCAAGATGTTTTTATCAAACAAGGCAAATTTGAAGTCAATCTGGAGCTCAGAAATAAAATTATGAGGGTTTTTCCAGCTTAATAATAGAAAAAGTTGGAAAATTCAGGTTAAAAAAGTAGCATGGCAACATGGCCACCGACAATAACACAAGTGAACATAAAGTGTTGTGCAAATATTGTAAGAAAGATGTTATTAATTACGTGAAGTGCTGTAAATGTGATGAATTCTTTCATCCTAGTTGCCTAGTACAATCGGCGAAGTTGAAAAATACCCAGTGTGTTCACGGAACCCAACAATCAGAGCCACCAACGAGCGAGGCTGGAGTTGAGGTTAAGGCTGATATAAACAACCCATATGTAGTGGAAAACAATCTCCTACTTCGAATTATTAAAGAAATGGAAGAAAAATATGATATTTTGATGGAAAACTGCAACCTACTAAAAGAAAAAGTCAGTATTCTCAAGGAAAAAGTGAATGGTTTTGAAGAGAAGGAAAAACAACAAGGTGTGGCAACATAGGTACCCGGTAAGGATGCTTTTGTAGACATATCGAATGAGACCGCACCAAATGCGTCATCATCATCGTCGATCGAAAGTAGAGATGGGCAGCAGGGCCAACGAGTGCAGCAACATAAATCCGGAGTACTCTATAGTCAGAAGGTACGAAATCCAAATGAAACCAACAAAAATGTCATTGTCAAACGTCAGTATCAGGACTTACAAAACATTCCAGCTGATGCTGTGAAGTCTGCCATTGCTGAAGCAATAACAAAAACAAAAATAAATGAAATTAATGAACTTGGATTAATGGATAATCATAATGAAGTAATCAAGGGTGATGATAAAGGCTGGCAACAGGTTAAGGCAAGACCCAGACGCCGTTTTATACGGGGTGGCAACTCCTACACCGATGAAGTGCAAGCCATACCCAGCTGTGTTTCACTTCATGTAACCCGTTTGCACCCCGATGTTACACCGGCTAAACTAGAAAATATGCTAAAAGAAGCTTTTTCCGAGGTTAAATGCGAGAAACATGAATCGAAAAGGCCTGAACTATACTCCTCGATGAAAGTCACAATCAAGCAGAGCAATTTTGGAAAGGCATGGAGGAGGGAAATTTGGCCTGAAGGTGCCATTGTCTCTCGTTTTTTTTTTGTGCAAAAAAGGATATCATCAGAAACCCAAAGGTAGATGAATCCTATTTCAAAAAAGCTAATGAAACAAATAAAAAAAGCTTTAATTTACTTTACCAAAATGTCAGGGGACTGCGCACCAAGACTTCAATTGTATATGGGAGCATACTTGAGGAGAACTGGGATGTTGTCTGTATGAGCGAAACATGGTTGAATGGCTCGTTTCACGATAATGAAATCTGTGATAATAGATATGTGATATTTAGAAATGATAAAAATTATCTCCACTGTGATGTGAGTCGGGGTGGAGGAGTCATGTGTTGTGTGAAAGCAAAATATAGGCCGGAGCTAGTAGCTAGGAGTAACTCTATAGATTTTCAATGGATTTGTGTCAAAATCAATGTAAATAATACTCAGATTTTAATATGTTGTGTATATGTCAGTTGTAATTATAGTTTTAATGTCTATGAAAGTTTTATTGATTCACTGCACAGTATTGACATGCTTGGTACTGAGAATATAATGTTGGTAGGAGATTTTAATGTTTTAGATATTTGTGGAAAATCCTATGATCTAGCTAGAGGTTCACCAAAGGCTCAACTCATTAACCACTTACTAAGTGAATATGATTTATATTCCCTGAATAATAATAAAAATCATCTAGGCAACACACTGGATCTAGTTCTAACAAATGTAACAGAGGCAAATGTTGAGGAAGATTCTGAGAATGCGCTGGTAAGCATTGACAACTATCATCCAGTTCTAAACATAACTTTCAAATTAAAGACAAGAAATGATGGGGTTTCTAATGATGTCTTTGATAGCTCAATTACTTATGACTTTGCTCGTGCTGACTATCCTTTGCTTCACCAACTGCTAAGTGAGCAGGATTGGACTGAACTGGCAAATGGTTCCGATGTCAATCTGTGCGTACGTATTTTTTATGAGATTTTATACAACATATTTGAGCAGTGCGTTCCGAAGAAGAAAATAGGTAATTTCAACAAAAATTTTCCAAGATGGTTCACAAAACAACTTATACATAAATTAAATCAAAAGAAACACTTCGCCAAAATGTCAAAAAAACAATCTAAATTTAAAGCAAAATATAGAGAAGAATACTGTAAGCTAAGATTAGAAACAAAAAAACTTATTAAAGCTGTTCGTTCTCAATTTATAAGAAATACTGAACAAAATATTACTCATAATGCTAATATGTTCTGGAAATTTATCAAAGAAAAGAGGCAAAATAGTAATATTAGTTATACATATCAAGGTACAGATTTTACTAATGAAAATTCTATTGCTAATGCGTTTGCCCAATTTTTTCAAGATATGTACTCAGACAGTGGCCTGCCGCCTAATGGTAATACTGATCGCCCAGTGGACTATGGTTTGGATGCTTTCTCGCTTGGCACTGTTACTGTTGATAATGTTTCAGAGGCAGTGAGAAGTCTTAAACCCGGGGCATCTGCTGGGGTAGATGGAATACCACCATATTTTTATAAGGCTTATCTGAACATTTTACAGATCCCTCTGCAAATTCTAGTAAACAAATCTATAGATACCAATTGTTTTCCTGATCATTTGAAGATTGGTCGTATAACACCGATTCACAAGAATGGAAATACACGTCTCATTGAGAATTATCGTCCTGTGACTGTTTTGCCAGCAATGTCAAAGATTTTTGAGAGAAACATACATACTAAAATTAGTCAGCACGTGCAAAAAGTAATTATTCCTCAGCAACATGGCTTCTGTAAAAATAGGTCAACTGTCACTAATCTCAGTATTTTTTCTGAATATGTAAGCAGTCAGTTGGAGATTGGATCTCAGACGGATGTTGTGTATACTGATCTAGCGAAAGCCTTTGACAAGGTTAACCATACTGTGCTTGTCAGAAAATTTGAATCCTTTGGTTTTGATTCAAATCTTATTTTATACTTGAAGTCTTACTTGTCGGACAGATGTCAGTGTGTAAAGTTTAACAATGCCATATCAAATAGGTTTGTTGCTACCTCTGGTGTCCCTCAGGGCTCTATCTTGGGACCTCTTCTGTTTGTCTTGTTTATCAATGATATATCTAAATGTATTGAATACTCACAATTTTTACTTTATGCAGATGATTTAAAAATTTACAATTCAGTTCAAAAAGAAACAGACTGTCAACTTTTACAAAAAGATTTGAATGCTGTTGTATCATACTGTCTCAACAATGACTTAAAACTAAATATTAGTAAATGTAAGTGTTTAAGCATTTTTTGGAGTAAGACTCCTGTCATAACACAATACAGAATTAATGATTCAGCGTTGGACAGGGTTCAGGAAATGTCTGATCTGGGAATACTCTTCTCTGAAAGTTTCTCGTTTGGTGGACACATTGATGCTTTGTGTGCGGATGGGATGAGGAAGCTGGGATTCGTACTGCGCTCCTGTGCAGACTTCAGAAACCCAAAGACTTACACACTACTTTTTAATGCATATGTAAGATCAAAACTGGAATATGCCAGTATAATATGGAACCCTACAACAATGTATCATAAAAACATGCTGGAGAAAATCCAAAAAAGGTTTCTGAGGTTTATGTTTTTTAGGAAGCATGGATTTTATCCTTGTTATCCTCGTCTCATCTCGTATAAATCCCAACTTGATGAATTTGGTATTGTAGAACTTAAGAGGCGTAGGGAGTTTAATGATGTATTGTTAATATTTAATCTAGTCAACCAAAGCCAAAGCGTAAAAGCTACTGTACCTGATTCACTTCATAAGATATGTTTTAATGTACCAGATATAAGGCTGAGGCGGAGAGATAATATTTTTAAGATTTCTAACCCTAACTCTGTTTCTCTTTTGAATAGATGTTTGCATGGTGTTAATGTATTTGTTACAGAATTTCCCGATTTTGATATTTTTGTTGATGGAAGGGGAAAACTACTAATGTGTTTTTATTAAGTAGATTTATTTTATATTATTTTAAATGTTTACTGTGCATAATTTTAAGGATTCAATGTTAATCTGTTTTTATGTGCAGTTTAAATAAAATTCTTTTTTATTTATTTATTATTTAAATCATCTTTGAAAAATCCTGAAAAATACTTCAAAGTATTAGATCGACTTGAAACTTTCAGGATTAATTACCCAAGATATTTTCAGCAAACAAGACAAATTTGAAGTCAATCTGAAGCCCAGAAATGAAATTATGAGGTAGCAGTAATGGGAGTATCAGATCGATTTCAAAAATCATAATTCCATTAAAATTATAACTCAATCGCTTTGAGTTTTTAGTATTTGAATCATTAGGAAAAAATTTTCAGTTTTGCTCAATTTTATCTTTTCAAATCGATAGAGCGGGTCAACATTAATGGAAAACATTTCTGACATTATTTTTAAATGACATGGCTATTATGAGCAACTGTCTACATCTTTGCTGAGCTTTAAGTAAATTCAGATAAATTATATATTACTGGAAAGACCATTGAATTCTCTATAAATCTGTACAAAATTGGGTTTGATAGATCGAATAGTTCCTGAACAGTTAAGCCTCAAAGTTGAGTTTAAAATCTTTTCGATGATTTTTAGACGCTCAAATGTCGCCATCCTCGACCCAATTTTCATTCGAAAGAAAAAAAGCCAAGGCAACAAAACGACAACCGGTGCGCTGCCGCTCCTGCCGGAACCTTGAACTTCGCAGCAGAAGAACTCGGAATTCCTGCACGCACACATTTCGGGCAGCTGGCGAACCGATTATACATTATATTCCCAGAGCAGAGCCAGACTTAATGCATTACAGCAACGGCTGCGATGTATAATATGCGGATATGCGGAATAGAACGAAGTCGCAGGTCGAATAAGAATAGATCTATTACGTTATTGGACTGGAATTATTGATGGGTGGTTCTTTGTGGAATTTTAAGTATAACAATTTGTTCCAGCAACTGACCCGAACACATTTCACAATATTATATATATATATATATATATATATATATATATATATATATATATATATATATATATATATATATATATATATATATATATATATAAACAACCTCCTCATTTACTAGATTTAAAATCCCTAGACTAGAGAGTCAATAAGCTTACAATTTCATTGAAAAAAGCTTTGAAAAAAAAAAAATGTTACCTTTATTCAATAGTATGTAATTTAATTCACCTTTTCAGAGGTTTTTTTCCGTTATTAAGAGGGGTATAGGGTTTTAATTAAATTTTCGAGATGCGGAGTCCTTTAGAGCCCTTAGAAAAACCCGCTGATCCTTTGGAGAATATTTGATGGACTTCGAAAAAAGAAAGGTTTACATTGGATTTTTTTTTCCAATACATTATTAGATTCGCTCGGATTAATAATGTACCTACTTCCTGAATTAAATTTCAATATTTTGTGTTAGAAATGTCCTCAAAATTAAAGCCAATCCATCTAGATTATTTTTAAATATCTGGAAACATCAGAAAAATTTCCTCATGAAAAAGGATAAGTCAAAAATTAGATTTGAATTTGGATTTCCTATTCAAAAATTTCATTGAGTAGGTAATTCAATACTTTATTCGATAGATATGTATTTTCATTACTTGGAATTTTTAAGTTTTTCAAATTTGAAGTTTTTAACATAATCTCAATAAAATTTTAAAGTATACTTTCTCAATCCTCTATGACATCAATTTTGTATGTCTTATAGAAAATTGAATCCTCTTTCAGAAAAGCTATACTTAATACAAGTTGATTCATGGAAAATTACTTAAACTGCAAGTATTTATGAGGCCATGTCAAACTATAAAAAAAATTCTGAGGTAAAAATTGATTTTTTTTTAATGTTTAATAAAGATATCATGGCCATGTCAAGGTTTTAAAAACCTGATCCTGATCCTGGTTAATGAATCCTGAAAGTTTCAAGTCGATCTGATACTCTGAACTATTTTTCATGATTTTTTAAAGATGATTTAAACTGAATTTTCCAACTTTTACTGGTATTAAGTTGGAAAAAACCTCATAATTTTATTTCTGGGCTTCAGATTGACTTCAAATTTGCCTTGTTTGATGAAAACATCTTGGGTAATGAATCCTGAAAGTTTCAAGTCGATTTGATACTCGGAAGTATTTTTCAGGATTTTTCAAATGTGATTTAACGTGAATTTTCAAGCTTTTTCATGGTATCAAGTTGGGAAAAACCTCATAATTGTATTTCCAAACTTCAGATTGACTTCAAATTTGCCTTGTGTGATGAAAACAGTTTGGGTAATGAATCCTGAAAGTTTCAAGTCGATCTGATACTCTGAAGTATTTTTCATGATTTTTCAAAGATGATTTGACGTGAATTTTCCAACTTTTTCTGTTATTAAGTTGGAAAAAACCTCATAATTTTATTTCTGAGCTTCAGATTGACTTCAAATTTGCCTTGTTTAATGAAAACATCTTGGGTAATGAATCCTGAAAGTTTCAAGTCGATCTGATATTCTGAAGTATTTTTCATGATTTTTCAGAGATGATTAACCTGAATTTTCCAACTTTTTCTGTTATTAAGCTAGAAAAAACCTCATAATTTTATTTCTGAGCTTCAGATTGACTTCAAATTTGCCTTGTTTAATGAAAGCATCTTGGGTAATGAATCCTGAAAGTTTCAAGTCGATTTGATATTCTGAAGTATTTTTCATGATTTTTCAAAGATGATTTAACCTGAATTTTCCAACTTTTTCTGTTATTAAGTTTGAAAAAACCTCATAATTGTATTTCTGAACTTCAGATTAACTTCAAATTTGCCTTGTGTGATGAAAACAGTTTGGGTAATGAATCCTGAAAGTTTCAAGTCGATCTGATACTCTGAAATATTTTTCAGGATTTTTCAAAGATGATTTAACCTGAATTTTCCAACCTTTTCTGTTATTAAGTTGGAAAAAACCTCATAATTTTATTTCTGAGCTTCAGATTGACTTCAAATTTGCCTTGTTTAATGAAAGCATCTTGGGTAATGAATCCTGAAAGTTTCAAGTCGATCTGATATTCTGAAGTATTTTTCATGATTTTTCAGAGATGATTAACCTGAATTTTCCAACTTTTTCTGTTATTAAGCTGGAAAAAACCTCATAATTTTATTTCTGAGCTTCAGATTGACTTCAAATTTGCCTTGTTTGATGAAAACATCTTGGGTAATTAATCCTGAAAGTTTCAAGTTGATCTGATACTCTGAAGTATTTTTCAGGATTTTTCAAAGATAATTTGACATGAATTTTCCAACTTTTTCTGGTATTAAGCTGGAAAAACCTCATAATTTTACTTCTGGGCTTCAGATTGACTTCAAATTTGGCTTGTTTGATCAAAACATCTTGGGTAATTAATCGTGAAAGTTTCAAGTCGATTTGATATTCTGAAATATTTTTCAGGATTTTCCAAAAATGATTTGACGTGAATTTTCCAGCTTTTTCTGGTATTAAGTTGGAAAAAACCTCATAATTTTATTTCTGGGCTTCAGATTGACTTCAAATTTGCCTTGTTTGATGAAAACATCTTGGGTAATTAATCCTGAAAGCAGTGGCGGCTCGTGACTATTTCAAGTGAGGAGGCTAAAAGATTTTAAAGATTTTCAGTGATTTTGAGTAGATCTTACGAGTTTTTCTGGGATTTTGACCAACTTGTATACAAATTTTCACAGTGGCGGCTCGTCAGAGGAGGCAGGGAAGGCTAAGCCTTCCCCAAAAAATTGATAATTCAATCTCAGTTTTTTATTCCTCATTCCTAATTAAAATAATAATTCACAAATTACACAACAGAATACCAATTGTCGATATTTCAATGTAATTTAGAAAAATCTGACATTATTTCAATTAATCCCGCACCTCCACGACAAAAATCTGTGAATCTGGGTCGGGATACTCAGTAATACCGGCCCGAAGGGCCGGAGTTATATGCGAGCCCGAAGGGCCGGAGTTATATGCGAGCCCGAAGGGCCGGAGTAATACGAGGGTGAAGGGCTAGAGTTAGTTATACGCGAGCCCGAAGGGCTAAAGTTATATTAATTACGGGGCCCAGTCTATAATTCTATTGGTCAGTGGATAATATGGGTGGATAATTTGGAGCCAATCAAAAATCGGGAATATTCAAAATGTGATTTTTAGTTGATATTCCGAGTTTCAGTTTTCTCCGATGTCAGGACCGGTTCTAGCTCTTTGGCCGCCCTTGTGCAAGAGCTTGTTTTGCCGCCCCCCCCCCCCACCCCCATGAGAAACTTTTTGCTTCGGGGGAAGGGAATTTTTCATAATATTCTATTACTAGATTTGAAAAAAAAAAAACATATGGCAACACTGCTCATGATACAATAAACGTCAAAAAATTGAAATTTCAAACCTTGAATTTTTTTGACAATCGATACAAAATGACGTCTTTTTGTTTCGAAGATTACGGCCCGAAGGGCCGGAGTATTAAAATCAGTTAACAATGAACGGGTTCGCTCGGATAAAACTTTTGTCGCATGACACTTTGGCAATATCGACAAATGTCATCTGTCAAATTTGATACATGTTCAACTTTTTCCCCGCTCTACTATAAAAGTTACGAAAATCAAACCCCGGTACAAAGCAGTTTCGCTACGCCAACTATCGATTTGTGTCAAAAAAAATTGACAGCTCTCAACGTCTTATTTTGCGAATTTCGAGAAAAAAAAATGGTTCCCCGGACCCCAAGAACTTTAAATAAAAGTTCCAAAAAAAAAACCAACGAAAATGATATTCCAAAACCTACTTGATAAAACTAAAGTTTTTCTCACTTACCCCGTTAAAACACTGGACATTTTTGGTGGAAAATGAAGAAAACTCAAAGTCTCGTACTTTTAAATCAGTTTTCCCGACTGGAAAAGCCCCGGAAAAGTGGAAATTCGAAAAAAAACTGAATAAAAATGTTAACATGTCAATTGAAAATGGCCACATCAAAAGCATTTTAAATGGGATTTTGCTAATTATGGCATTTAAAACTAGAAATTTTTACTAAAAAATAAATAAAACTCAAAGCTTCGTACTTTAAATCGGTTTTTCTGACCAGAAAAGTCCTGGAAAAGCGGACAAATCCAAAGAAAAACTTCTAAAAATGACATTCTAAAGCCTACTTAATGAAATTTGCGTTTTTGTCACTTACCCCATTGGAAACTGGGAATTTTTAGCACAAAATGTAGGAAATTCAAAGCCTCGTATTTCAAATCGGTTTTCTTGACTGAAAACGGCCTCGAAAAGCAGAAAATTCGAGGAAAAACTGGATAGAAATGTAAATACGTCAATAAAAAATTGCCGACTGTCAAAACTGGCAAATGACATTTATTACAAAACCTACTTGAAGTTGGCACAAACGGTGTTGCCACATCAAAACTCCAAAAAAAACAAAACATTTTAAATGGGATTTTGTTATTTATGTCATTTTAAAACTGGACATTTTTGCTTTGAAAATTGAGAAAACTCAAAGCCTCGTATGTTAAATCGTTTTTTTCCATTGAAAAGCCCCGGAAAAGTGGAAAATTCGAGGAAAGGCTGGCAAAAAATCACAAGGCGTCACTTCAAAATGGCCAACTAAAAGCAACGTTGCCACATCTCATTTCGGAAAACAAAAATAACATTTTAAAAGGGTTTTTTGTTTAAAATTCAATTTAATAATTAATTAATAATGATTTTAATAATTAAAATACTCCAAATAAATCAAAGAAAACTTGTTTTTAGTTCAATTTCAATGAAAATGACATTACAAGGTTTCCTTATTGATTATAGTGAGTAAGACAAAGACAATGATAAAGTAGTTTATGTTTGCAAAAACCACCGTTTTCTGAAAAAAGTAAAAATCTTAAGAAAATCAACATTCCAAAGCCAATTTGATAAAACTAAAGTTTTTGAATATTCTCGGCTCTTTCATTGGGCGCTAAAAATCGCATTTTAAATATTCTCGGTTTTTGATTGGCTCTAAATTATCCACTGACCAATAGAATTATAGACTGAGCCCCGTGATTAAAATAACTCCAGCCCTTCGGGCTCGTATATAACTCCGGCTCTTTGGGCTCGCGTATAACTCTAGCCCTTCGGGCTCGCATATAACTCCGGCCCTTCGGGCTCGCATATAACTCCGGCCCTTCGGGCTCGCATATAACTCCGGCCCTTCGGGCTCGCATATAACTCCGGCCCTTCGGGCTCGCATATACCTCCGGCCCTTCGGGCCGGTATTACAAAGTATCCCGACCCAAATTCACAGATTTTTGTCGTGGAGGCGCGGGATTAATTGAAATAATATGTTGTCAGATTTTTATAAATATCGAAAATTGGAATTCTGTTGTGTAATTTGTGAATTAATATTTTAATTAGAAATCAGAAATAAAATATTAAGATTGAATTTTCAATTTTTTGAGGGAGGTTTAGCCTCCCCTGCCTCCTCTGACGAGCCCCGCCACTGCCAGAAAGTTTCAAGTCGATCTGATATTCTGAAGTATTTTTCATGATTTTTCAGAGATGATTAACCTGAATTTTCCAACTTTTTCTGTTATTAAGCTGGAAAAAACCTCATAATTTTATTTCTGAGCGTCAGATTGACTTCAAATTTGCCTTGTTTGATGGAAACATCTTGGGTAATTAATCCTGAAAGTTTCAAGTTGATCTGATACTCTGAAGTATTTTTCAGGATTTTTCAAAGATAATTTGACATGAATTTTCCAACTTTTTCTGGTATTAAGCTGGAAAAACCTCATAATTTTACTTCTGGGCTTCAGATTGACTTCAAATTTGGCTTGTTTGATCAAAACATCTTGGGTAAGTAATCCTGAAAGTTTCAAGTCGATCTGATACTCTTAAGTATTTTTGAGGATTTTTCAAAGGTGATTTGACGTGAATTTTCCAACTTTTTCTGTTATTAAGCTGGAAAAAACCTCATAATTTTATTTCTGGGCTTCAGATTGACTTCAAATTTGCCTAGTTTGATGAAAACATCTTGGATAATTAATTCTGAAAGTTTCAAGTCGATCTGATACTCTAAAGTATTTTTCAGGATTTTTCACTTATGATTTGACGTGAATTTTCCAACTTTTTCTGGTATTAAGTTGGAAAAAACCTCATAATTTCATTTCTAAACTTCAGATTGACTTCAAATTTGCCTTATTTGATGAAAACATCTTGGGTAATGAATCCTGAAAGTTTCAAGTCGATTTGATACTCGGAAGTATTTTTCAGGATTTTCCAAATGTGATTTAACGTGAATTTTCAAGCTTTTTCATGGTATCAAGTTGGAAAAAACCTCATAATCTCATTTCTGAACTCCAGATGGACTTCAAATTTGCCTTGTTTGATGAAAACATCTTGGGTAATTAATCCTGAAAGTTTCAAGTGGATCTGATACTCTGAAGTATTTTTCAGGATTTTTCAAAGATGATTTGACGTGAATTTTCCGACTTTTTCTGGTATTTAGCTGGAAAAAACCTCATAATTTTATTTCTGGGCTTCAGATTGACTTCAAATTTGGCTTGTTTGATGAAAACATCTTGGGTAAGTAATCCTGAAAGTTTCAAGTCGATCTGATACTCTTAAGTATTTTTGAGGATTTTTCAAAGGTGATTTGACGTGAATTTTCCAACTTTTTCTGTTATTAAGCTGGAAAAAACCTCATAATTTTATTTCTGGGCTTCAGATTGACTTCAAATTTGCCTAGTTTGATGAAAACATCTTGGATAATTAATTCTGAAAGTTTCAAGTCGATCTGATACTCTAAAGTATTTTTCAGGATTTTTCACTTATGATTTGACGTGAATTTTCCAACTTTTTCTGGTATTAAGTTGGAAAAAACCTCATAATTTCATTTCTAAACTTCAGATTAACTTCAAATTTGCCTTGTTTGATGAAAACATCTTGGGTAATTAATCCTGAAAGCTTCAAGTCAATCTAATACTCTGAAGTATTTTTCAGGATTTTTCAAAAATGATTTAAAGTGAATTTTCCAACTTTTTCTGGTATTAAGTTAGAAAAAACCTCATAATTTTATTTCTGGGCTTCAGATTGACTTCAAATTTGCCTTGTTTGATGTAAACATCTTGGGTAATTAATTCTGAAAGTTTCAAGTTGATCTAATACTCTGAAGTATTTTTCAGGATTTTTCAAAGATAATTTGACATTGATTTTCCAACTTTTTCTGGTATTAAGTTGGAAAAAACCTCATAATTTTTTTTCTGGGCTTCAGATTGACTTCAAATTTGCCTTGTTTGATGAAAACATTTTGGGTAATTAATCCTGAAAGTTTCAAGTTGATCTGATACTCTGAAGTATTTTTCAGGATTTTTCAAAGATAATTTGACATGAATTTTACAACTTTTTCTGTTATTAAGCTGGAAAAAACTTCATAATTTTATTTTTGAGCTTCAGATTGACTTCAAAATTTGCCTTGTTTGATGAAAACATCTTGGGTAATTAATCCTGAAAGTTTCAAATCGATTTGATACTCTGAAGTATTTTTCAGGATTTTTCAAGGATGATTTGACGTATATTTTCCAACTTTTTCTGGTATTAAGTTGGAAAAAACCTCATAATTTTATTTCTGGGCTTCAGATTGATTTCAAATTTGCCTTGTTTGATGAAAACATCTTGGGTAATGAGTCCTGAAAGTTTCAAGTCGGTCTGATACTCTGAAGTATTTTTCAGGATTTTTCAAAGATGATTTAACCTTCAAATTTGCTTTATTTGATGAAAACATCTTGGGTAATTAATCCTGAAAGTTTCAAGTTGATCTGATACTCTGAAGTATTTTTCATGATTTTTCAAAGATAATTTGACATGAATTTTCCAACTTTTTCTGGTATTCAGTTGGAAAAAACCTCCTAATTTTATTTCTGAGCTTCAGATTGACTTCAAATTTGCCTTGTTTAAGGAAAACACTTTGGTTAATAAATCCAGAAAATTTCAAGTCGATCTGATATTTTGAAGTATCTTTCAGGATTTTCAAAGAGCTATATTTGGAATAAAACCATCAATTTTCGTCTATAGATTTTAACAATTAATTATCTCCAAATTGACACAGCAACGCACAGTCGAAACGTAAAAATTTCAATTAAAAATACGCGATTAATCGGGACAACGCACCTGATACCAAATTTATGGACTAATCTATTAAGTAAAAAATAGGATTATTGCTTTTATCAGTCAGTTGACAAAACAATGGAATTCTGATGAATGTATTTCATGTACAAAACAATGTGAAATAGGTTTTTCGTAATTATTAGGGAAAATCAATATTTTGTTATTCAAACATCAAACTGGCTGGCGCCAAAAAAAGAATACAGGAATTCAATTGTCTCGGTCAATATTTTCAACGTATATTTACACAATCGTTAACGTTATTTTCGGGTCGATAAAAAGCCTACACTAAGTTCACTTAAAAAAAAAAAAAGAAAAAAACGGTATTCGTGTCGTCTTTATTTGCTTTTCAGCGTGGGTTTGAGACATGAGAATTATAGGAAAAGATCAATATTTACACTCTTATGTATCAATTTGAATCATAGTTTCTACAAACTTTATAAAAATTCAATTCAAAAAATTCATAATTCCATTTTTAAGCCTGATTCGTGCAAAATTTATGTTGTAAAGAGTTTCCCTGATAACATAACTGATTTTTGAAAAGTGCACATGCTTTAGATCTAAAAATTGGCAGATTTCCATAAGATTTTCTATGATTTCTTTAAGATATCCTCTGAGTTCTTTAAAAATTCTCTTAATTTCCTTATGATTTCATTGTTTTTTCCCTTAATTTGTACACATTTCCCTTTCGTTGGAACTTAATAAAAACTCGTTGAACTGATGAAAGCTTTATTTGTTTTTTGTTGTTATTTTTGTAGAACATATACAATATTTTTTTTACAACCGTTTCAATTATCTATTGATGGGGGTTTGAAAGATTCTTTTTTTTTCACATTCCAAAAAACCAAAAGCTACTGAAAACATTTTTGATTATGCTCTTTCATATTTTTGCTTCACACATTACTTGATTACTCTCCAATGAAAATTCTCAATATAAACGTCGAAAAAGGGGAAATGGGGAAAATACATTGGGCCAATAACGAGACTTCAGAAGGAAAATACGAAAATTTGATTATTTATTCTCCCTTCCTTTGTGCCTCTGTATAATTTCAGGTATTTACAAGTTAATGCGGTTTTATGGAAAAAGCGGTGTGCGGTAACTTTTTTGACAGTCAAAACGGCGATCGATGGTAATTAGGTCTGGCTGTGACGGAGGACGAAACAAATTTTTGATTAATATTGTTTTATATTATGAATGCACTTTCAATCAAATTAATGCACACCTGATGTATAAATGTTTAAATTTTATTGCTTTCACATAAAATCAAAATGTTGTTTATTTGGCAATTTGTCTGTTTTTAGCTCTGTTCCAATCGACATGAGAACCGTTCCAGAATTAGTAAATTCCAGGTGTCCACCTATTTTTTAATAACTTGAACGTTCATTCTATTTGACAAATGAATTGATTGACTGGAAATTACTGTTCTAGAACGGTTTTGCATTTATTAGATTATTCTTGTTTGAACACAAATATCAAAAACGATATTACCTTATGTTGATGCCTCAGATTTCGATGATTAATAGGTTGACACTTACCTGAAAAAAAGAAAATCTGATTAGTACATATTAATTTGATGTTTTATGTATTTAATATTATATGTAATAGAAAGTCCTCTAATGAGCAAAAAATTTCAATTTCCTCTAAATAAAATCCGAAGGATGAACCGAAAGGGAAATGTACAAATTAAGGGAAGTCAAGAGGAATTCTAGAGCAATTAGGGGAAATTATAATGAAATCTTAGAAATCTTCGAGGAAAATTTTAGGGAAATTAAGGAAAATCTTAAGAAAATCAGTCAATCTCTAGTTGTAACATGTAACGCATGCCCATTTTTCAAAAACTATAATGGATTTATCTAATCCTAAAAATTTGCTGAATTAGAGATTTCAAAAACTAAACATTCTTGCCAAAAGTTATAAGGCAAAATACGCATCGATATCGTAACGAGACAAGGAGCTACAAATTTTAGTTTTAAAATTTTCAAACCTCAATTTCTTATTAATTATTGGGCAAATTGAATTAAAATTTCCAGTATTTTTAACTCTCTCATTAAGCTCTAAGAAACCTGTAATATATAAACGTGAAATTCACTCACTCACTGACTGACTAATTAAACACAAAATCTCGAAAACTACTAAACCAATCGAGATGAAATCTTGCAAACAGGTAGGTAATAGGTTGGAGATGCCCACTAAGAAATAATATCAACATGGCCTTAAGCAATCGCTTTAAATAACCAAAAATCAGAAACGGTGTGGTGCGGGAGTGCGGGGAAAAAAGTGTAAACAGAAACAGACGACGTGTCAACTGTCAAATTCAAAAATATGACAAGCAGAATCATTGCAAAACCAGTGCAAAAAAAAATGTGTTTTTGTCGTTATATTTTCATGCTTTTACCAGAAACGATTCGGAACCGATTCTGAACAAATTCCACCAATCCCAGGCTAAGCTAACTTCAAGTTTGAGACATGACATTCACAATTCGTTCACGTATTCGATAGTCTGGAGTAAGGTTCTGGAGTTTTTGTTCGGTTCCAAAACTGTTCGCGATGAAATAAGAACCTGAACCCATTCACAAGTCGGGTTCGGGTTGCTCACTCCGAGTTACTCCAGCCGTTATCTGATAAGCTAAAAGGCAATACCCGAACGGCTGAAGTGCGAACGGAATCACTCGGAGTGCACGGAGTGAGCAAGCCGAACCCAGCTATAACTGGGCATGCGCTCTACGACAGTCCTCAATTAGTTCCGGACTGGTTCGGAATCGGTTCAAAATATGATCCGCGAACAAAGCTATTAGCAGCAAGTGGCACTTCAAAAAAATTTAACGTCAGCTGTCAAAAAATAGTCTTCATAAGTTGTATTCCTTTCAAGAGTTTGAAACACTCGAGCTACTCGCTCCGGTGTTCAGTCGCCCCCGATTTGCAGGGAACAGATGCGTGGTGCAACAAACACTTTTCAAAAGGAATAAGCGCGTGAGTTGTTCCGGAGCTCCTCCTAGGTGTGAAAGGAATACAACTATATTCTGCAGCCACAAAGCAGAACAAAAAATGTGGTTTACAGAGAGGTGCTGCAAAAATAAGAGTTACATGACCATATGTCTGACGCAACTATCCCCTCAGCTCTTTGAAAGAAGATTACCTAATGCTACCTACACCCTACACCTACAAAATTTGTATAGAGCGTACAAAGCCGCGGGCAACAGCTAGTAAATAATAAAACACAATAACAAACATCCTAATAAATTAGGAGCTATAACACAATTATTGAAATAACAGGAGAGGATACATCATACGCCTAAATTTCCTGACAAAAGATGTCTGACAAAATGCCGAAGATACCCAAACAATCAGTGGCGACGGTGATGGATTTTCTATTACACATGCATGTATTGCATGTATGCAAAATTCAATATTATTTGGTTCTAAACTGGGAACCATCGTCACCAAAAGTATCTGGGACAAATCTGAGAATTTGCGCAATACAATTTACAAATGATTCAGCGATAATATTTCTACTGCAACCGCACATTGTGAAGACGTCAAGTGAATCTTCGAAACGCCTTTTTGTTCAAATTTTGCTCTGCAAGTGTCACATTCAAAAGGATTAATATACGTGTGTGTCAATATGCGATCCTTCAAAACTCCTTTTCGTTTAAATTTTACTTTGCAAGTGTCACATTCAAAAGGATGAATATCTGAATGTGTTGATCAGTCCTATGATGTATCATTTTCTGTTATTTTGACAGCAACGTTAAGTTATCTGTCATTGTTTATTCTACACGTATAAATAGAGACAGGTATAGGCGAGGGTATAGGTTTCGAGCTATAACACAACTGTTAAAATAACAGCAGAGGATACATCATTGGCTTGATTGTGACTTCAAATACTTACCACTGTGAAATTTCCTGACAAAAGATGTCTGACAAAATGCAAAATGCCGAAGATACCCGAACAATCAGTGGCGTCGGTGATGGATTTTTTATTAAACATGTATGTATTGCATGTATGCAAAATTTAATATTATTTGGTTTTAAACTGGGAACCATCGTCACCAAAAGTATCTGAGACAAATCTGAAAATCTGCGCAATACAATCTACAAGTGATTCAGCAATAATATTTTTACTGCAATCACATATTGTCAAGATGTCAAGCATTCGGCCCACTTCATATTATTAGATCGAGAATCTGGTTCTTGAATTGGATGCCATTTTAGCTGAATTAGTTCCATGTGAATCTTCGAAACGCCTTTTTGTTCAAATTTTGCTTTGCAAGTGTCACATTCAAAAGGATGAATATACGAGTGTGTCAATAAGTGATTCTTCAAAACTCCTTGTTACTTTGCAAGTGTCACATTCAAAAGGATGAATATCTGAATGTGTTGATCAGTCCTATGTTGTATCATTTTCTGTTATTTTAACAGCAACGTTAAGTTATCTGTCATTGTTTATTCTACACGTATAAATAGAGACAGGTATAGGCGAGGGTATAGGTTTCGAGCTATAACACAACTGTTCAAATAACAGAAGAGGATACATCATTGGCCTGATTGTGACTTCAAATACTTACCACTGTGAAATTTCCTGACAAAAGATGTCTGACAAAATGCCGAAGATACCCGAACAATCAGTGGCGTCGGTGATGGATTTTCTATTACACATGCATGTATTGCATGTATGCAAAATTCAATATTATTTGGTTTTAAACTGGGAACCATCGTCATCAAAAGTATCTGGGACAAATCTGAGAATTTGCGCAATACAATTTACAAATGATTCGGCGATAATATTTCTACTGCAACCGCACATTGTGAAGACGTCAAGTGAATCTTCGAAAGCCTTTTTGTTCAAATTTTGCTCTGCAAGTGTCACATTCAAAAGGATGAATATACGAGTGTGTCAATAAGTGATTCTTCAAAACTCCTTGTCGTTTAAATTTTACTTTGCAAGTGTCACATTCAAAAGGATGAATATCTGAATGTGTTGATCAGTCCTATGATGTATCATTTTCTGTTATTTTAACAGCAACGTTAAGTTATCTGTCACTGTTTATTCTACACGTATAAATAGAGACAGGTATAGGCGAGGGTATAGGTTTCGAGCTATAACACAACTGTTCAAATAACAGAAGAGGATACATCATTGGCCTGATTGTGACTTCAAATACTTACCACTGTGAAATTTCCTGACAAAAGATGTCTGACAAAATGCCGAAGATACCCGAACAATCAGTGGCGTCGATGATGGATCTTTTATTGAACATGCATGTATTGCATGTATGTAAAATTCAATATTATTTGGTTTTAAACTGGGTACCATCGTCATCAAAAGTATCTGGGACAAATCTGAGAATCTGCGCAATACAATCTACAAATGATTCAGCGATAATATTTCTACTGCAACCGCACATTGTGAAGACGTCAAGTGAATCTTCGAAACGCCTTTTTGTTCAAATTTTGCTCTGCAAGTGTCACATTCAAAAGGATCAATATACCTGTGTGTCAATATGTGATCCTTCAAAACTCCTTTTCGTTTAAATTTTACTTTGCAAGTGTCACATTCAAAAGGATGTATATCTGAATGTGTTGATCAGTCCTATGATATATCATTTTCTGTTATTTTAACAGCAACGTTAAGTTATCTGTCACTGTTTATTCTACACATAAAAATAGAGACAGCTATAGGCGAGGGTATAGGTTTCGAGCTATAACACAACTGTTAAAATAACAGGAGAGGATACATCATTGGCTTGATTGTGACTTCAAATACTCACCACTGTGAAATTTCCTGACAAAAGATGTCTGACAAAATGCCGAAGATACCCGAACAATCAGTGGCGTCGGTGATGGATTTTCTATTACACATGCATGTATTGCATGTATGCAAAATTCAATATTATTTGGTTCTAAACTGGGAACCATCGTCACCAAAAGTATCTGGGACAAATCTGAAAATCTGCGCAATACAATCTACAAATGATTCAGCGATAATATTTCTACTGCAACCGCACATTGTGAAGACGTCAAGTGAATCTTCGAAACGCCTTTTTGTTCAAATTTTGCTCTGCAAGTGTCACATTCAAAACGATTAATATACGTGTGTGTCAATATGTGATCCTTCAAAACTCCTTTTCGTTTAAATTTTACTTTGCAAGTGTCACATTCAAAAGGATGAATATCTGAATGTGTTGATCAGTCCTATGATGTATCATTTTCTGTTATTTTAACAGCAACGTTAAGTTATCTGTCACTGTTTATTCTACACGTATAAATAGAGACAGGTATAGGCGAGGGTATAGGTTTCGTGCTATAACACAACTGTTCAAATAACAGAAGAGGATACATCATTGGCCTGATTGTGACTTCAAATACTTACCACTGTGAAATTTCCTGACAAAAGATGTCTGACAAAATGCCGAAGATACCCGAACAATCAGTGGCGTCGGTGATGGATTTTCTATTACACATGCATGTATTGCATGTATGCAAAATTCAATATTATTTGGTTTTAAACTGGGTACCATCGTCATCAAAAGTATCTGGGACAAATCTGAGAATCTGCGCAATACAATCTACAAATGATTCAGCGATAATATTTCTACTGCAACCGCACATTGTGAAGACGTCAAGTGAATCTTCGAAACGCCTTTTTGTTTAAATTTTGCTTTGCAAGTGTCACATTCAAAAGGATTAATATACGTGTGTGTCAATATGTGATCATTCAAAACTCCTTTTCGTTTAAATTTTACTTTGCAAGTGTCACATTCAAAAGGATGAATATCTGAATGTGTTGATCAGTCTTATGATGTATCATTTTCTGTTATTTTGACAGCAACGTTAAGTTATCTGTCATTGTTTATTCTACACGTGAAAATAGAGACAGGTATAGGCGAGGGTATAGGTTTCGAACTATAACACAACTGTTAAAATAACAGGTGAGGATACATCATTGGCTTGATTGTGACTTCAAATACTCACCACTGTGAAATTTCCTGACAAAAGATGTCTGACAAAATGCAAAATGCCGAAGATACCCGAACAATCAGTGGCGTCGGTGATGGATTTTCTATTACACATGCATGTATTGCATGTATGCAAAATTCAATATTATTTGGTTTTAAACTGGGAACCATCGTCACCAAAAGTATCTGAGACAAATCTTAAAATCTGCGCAATACAATCTACAAATGATTCAGCGATAATATTTCTACTGCAACCGCACATTGTGAAGACGTCAAGTGAATCTTCGAAACGCCTTTTTGTTCAAATTTTGCTCTGCAAGTGTCACATTCAAAAGGATGAATATACGAGTGTATCAATAAGTGATTCTTCAAAACTCCTTGTCGTTTAAATTTTACTTTGCAAGTGTCACATTCAAAAGGATGAATATCTGAATGTGTTGATCAGTCCTATGATGTATCATTTTCTGTTATTTTAACAGCAACGTTAAGTTATCTGTCATTGTTTATTCTACACGTGAAAATAGAGACAGGTATAGACGAGGGTATAGGTTTCGAGCTATAACACAACTGTTAAAATAACAGGAGAGGATACATCATTGGCTTGATTGTGACTTCAAATACTCACCACTGTGAAATTTCCTGACAAAAGATGTCTGACAAAATGCAAAATGCCGAAGATACCCGAACAATCAGTGGCGTCGGTGATGGATTTTCTATTACACATGCATGTATTGCATGTATGCAAAATTCAATATTATTTGGTTCTAAACTGGGAACCATCGTCACCAAAAGTATCTGGGACAAATCTGAAAATCTGCGCAATACAATCTACAAATGATTCAGCGATAATATTTCTACTGCAACCGCACATTGTGAAGACGTCAAGTGAATCTTCGAAACGCCTTTTTGTTCAAATTTTGCTCTGCAAGTGTCACATTCAAAAGGATTAATATACGTGTGTGTCAATATGTGATCCTTCAAAACTCCTTTTCGTTTAAATTTTACTTTGCAAGTGTCACATTCAAAAGGATGAATATCTGAATGTGTTGATCAGTCCTATGATGTATCATTTTCTGTTATTTTAACAGCAACGTTAAGTTATCTGTCATTGTTTATTCTACACGTGAAAATAGAGACAGGTATAGGCGAGGGTATAGGTTTCGAGCTATAACACAACTGTTAAAATAACAGGTGAGGATACATCATTGGCTTGATTGTGACTTCAAATACTTACCACTGTAAAATTTCCTGACAAAAGATGTCTGACAAAATGCAAAATGCCGAAGATACCCGAACAATCAGTGGCGTCGGTGATGGATTTTCTATTACACATGCATGTATTGCATGTATGCAAAATTCAATATTATTTGGTTTTAAACTGGGAACCATCGTCACCAAAAGTATCTGAGACAAATCTGAGAATTTGCGCAATACAATTTACAAATGATTCAGCGATAATATTTCTACTGCAACCGCACATTGTGAAGACGTCAAGTGAATCTTCGAAACGCCTTTTTGTTCAAATTTTGCTCTGCAAGTGTCACATTCAAAAGGATGAATATACGAGTGTATCAATAAGTGATTCTTCAAAACTCCTTGTCGTTTAAATTTTACTTTGCAAGTGTCACATTCAAAAGGATGAATATCTGAATGTGTTGATCAGTCTTATGATGTATCATTTTCTGTTATTTTAACAGCAACGTTAAGTTATCTGTCACTGTTTATTCTACACGTATAAATAGAGACAGGTATAGGCGAGGGTATAGGTTTCGAGCTATAACACAACTGTTCAAATAACAGAAGAGGATACATCATTGGCCTGATTGTGACTTCAAATACTTACCACTGTAAAATTTCCTGACAAAAGATGTCTGACAAAATGCAAAATGCCGAAGATACCCGAACAATCAGTGGCGTCGGTGATGGATTTTCTATTACACATGCATGTATTGCATGTATGCAAAATTCAATATTATTTGGTTTTAAACTGGGAACCATCGTCACCAAAAGTATCTGAGACAAATCTGAGAATTTGCGCAATACAATTTACAAATGATTCAGCGATAATATTTCTACTGCAACCGCACATTGTGAAGACGTCAAGTGAATCTTCGAAACGCCTTTTTGTTCAAATTTTGCTCTGCAAGTGTCACATTCAAAAGGATGAATATACGAGTGTATCAATAAGTGATTCTTCAAAACTCCTTGTCGTTTAAATTTTACTTTGCAAGTGTCACATTCAAAAGGATGAATATCTGAATGTGTTGATCAGTCTTATGATGTATCATTTTCTGTTATTTTAACAGCAACGTTAAGTTATCTGTCACTGTTTATTCTACACGTATAAATAGAGACAGGTATAGGCGAGGGTATAGGTTTCGAGCTATAACACAACTGTTCAAATAACAGAAGAGGATACATCATTGGCCTGATTGTGACTTCAAATACTTACCACTGTAAAATTTCCTGACAAAAGATGTCTGACAAAATGCAAAATGCCGAAGATACCCGAACAATCAGTGGCGTCGGTGATGGATTTTCTATTACACATGCATGTATTGCATGTATGCAAAATTCAATATTATTTGGTTCTAAACTGGGAACCATCGTCACCAAAAGTATCTGGGACAAATCTGAAAATCTGCGCAATACAATCTACAAATGATTCAGCGATAATATTTCTACTGCAACCGCACATTGTGAAGACGTGAAGTGAATCTTCGAAACGCCTTTTTGTTCAAATTTTGCTCTGCAAGTGTCACATTCAAAAGGATCAATATACCTGTGTGTCAATATGTGATCCTTCAAAACTCCTTTTCGTTTAAATTTTACTTTGCAAGTGTCACATTCAAAAGGATGTATATCTGAATGTGTTGATCAGTCCTATGATATATCATTTTCTGTTATTTTAACAGCAACGTTAAGTTATCTGTCACTGTTTATTCTACACATAAAAATAGAGACAGCTATAGGCGAGGGTATAGGTTTCGAGCTATAACACAACTGTTAAAATAACAGGAGAGGATACATCATTGGCTTGATTGTGACTTCAAATACTCACCACTGTGAAATTTCCTGACAAAAGATGTCTGACAAAATGCCGAAGATACCCGAACAATCAGTGGCGTCGGTGATGGATTTTCTATTACACATGCATGTATTGCATGTATGCAAAATTCAATATTATTTGGTTTTAAATGGGTACCATCGTCATCAAAAGTATCTGAGACAAATCTGAAAATCTGCGCAATACAATCTACAAATGATTCAGCGATAATATTTCTACTGCAACCGCACATTGTGAAGACGTCAAGTGAATCTTCGAAACGCCTTTTTGTTCAAATTTTGCTTTGCAAGTGTCACATTCAAAAGGATTAATATACGTGTGTGTCAATATGTGATCATTCAAAACTCCTTGTCGTTTAAATTTTACTTTGCAAGTGTCACATTCAAAAGGATGAATATCTGAATGTGTTGATCAGTCCTATGATGTATCATTTCCTGTTATTTTAACAGCAACGTTAAGTTATCTGTCACTGTTTATTCTACACATAAAAATAGAGACAGCTATAGGCGAGGGTATAGGTTTCGAGCTATAACACAACTGTTGAAATAACAGAAGAGGATACATCATTGGCCTGATTGTGACTTCAAATACTTACCACTGTGAAATTTCCTGACAAAAGATGTCTGACAAAATGCCGAAGATACCCGAACAATCAGTGGCGTCGGTGATGGATTTTCTATTACACATGCATGTATTGCATGTATGCAAAATTCAATATTATTTGGTTTTAAACTGTGAACCATCGTCACCAAAAGTATCTGGGACAAATCTGAGAATCTGCGCAATACAATCTACAAATGATTCAGCGATAATATTTCTACTGCAACCGCACATTGTGAAGACGTCAAGTGAATCTTCGAAACGCCTTTTTGTTCAAATTTTGCTCTGCAAGTGTCACATTCAAAAGAATGAATATACGAGTGTATCAATAAGTGATTCTTCAAAATTCCTTGTCGTTTAAATTTTACTTTGCAAGTGTCACATTCAAAAGGATGAATATCTGAATGTGTTGATCAGTCCTATGATGTATCATTTTCTGTTATTTTAACAGCAACGTTAAGTTATCTGTCACTGTTTATTCTACACGTATAAATAGAGACAGGTATAGGCGAGGGTATAGGTTTCGAGCTATAACACAACTGTTAAAATAACAGGAGAGGATACATCATTGGCTTGATTGTGACTTCAAATACTCACCACTGTGAAATTTCCTGACAAAAGATGTCTGACAAAATGTCGAAGATACCCGAACAATCAGTGGCGTCGGTGATGGATTTTTTATTACACATGTATGTATTGCATGTATGCAAAATTCAATATTATTTGGTTTTAAACTGGGAACCATCGTCATCAAAAGTATCTGGGACAAATCTGAGAATTTGCGCAATACAATTTACAAATGATTCAGCGATAATATTTCTACTGCAACCGCACATTGTGAAGACGTCAAGCATTCGGCCCATTTCATATTATTAGATCGAGAATCTGGTTCTTGAATTGGATGCCATTTTAGCTGAATTAGTTCCATGTGAATCTTCGAAACGCCTTTTTGTTCAAATTTTGCTCTGCAAGTGTCACATTCAAAAGGATGAATATCTGAATGTGTTGATCAGTCCTATGATGTATTATTTTCTGTTATTTTAACAGCAACGTAAAGTTATCTGTCACTGTTTATTCTACACGTATAAATAGAGACAGGTATAGGCGAGGGTATAGGTTTCGTGCTATAACACAACTGTTAAAATAACAGGAGAGGATACATCATTGGCCTGATTGTGACTTCAAATACTTACCGCTGTAAAATTTCCTGACAAAAGATGTCTGACAAAATGCCGAAGATACCCGAACAATAAGTGGCGTCGGTGATGGATTTTCTATTACACATGCATGTATTGCATGTATGCAAAATTCAATATTATTTGGTTTTAAACTGGGAACCATCGTCATCAAAAGTATCTGGGACAAATCTGAGAATCTGCGCAATACAATTTACAAGTGATCAAGTGATTCAGCGATAATATTTCTACTGTTACCGGACATTGTCAAAAAGGAAAATTCAATATGGCGTACCGGCCAAGCAAGTTTATTTTGAATATGTTTTTATGCGTATTTTAAATTATTTTGCTTAGAGTTTTGCTTGCAACTTTGATTTTGATTATTTAATAAAATATTTGTTGACTAGGTACCTAAACTATTAAATCGGGCAGAAACTATATATTTTTTTTGTGTTTTTTTGGCCCATGTGTGGCCGCCACGCCATCTTGAATGTCATGTGGTTTGGATTGCCTAATGATACAATTACGAAAAAAAAAAATAATATCTTATCTCTGGTGTCCAAAATCTTCAATTGAAAATACCAAATAATTCGAAATTCATGAAAGGATCAAAAACCTGTAGCAACGTCAAACGAAAAGGTTCAAAAACGCTGTCTAAAATTTTTGTATCTCAGGAAAAATGGGGAATACCCGTACATGGTATCATACAGGGTGATGTTGAAAACATTCGTGTTTCAGATGCTATGCACTAGAAGACATAATCAGGTAGTTATATTCGTATATTCTATTGTAAATAATGCTAAATACAGGGACTGTGATCTGATTGAATATATTCTCTTTAAGGTGCCAAAGACTAGATTAAGAATAACAAATAATTATAATACAACATTGCCAATGAATAATATGCTGAGAAGTTGTAATAGTTTCTTGGGGAATGTTGATATGTTTAATATTAAGATGAGGGAAATTCGGAGAGTACTTGAGCGTCGAAATAGGGTTTAGAGTTTTTATTATTTGGTTTTATTCTTATAACTATAAGCATTGTTGCCAAATTTAGCAAAATATCGGTTCCAACTGTGATTTTGAAGGACTTGCAAAACGTTTTCATAGCTTGTAATACATCAGGATTTTTTTCGCAGAATATTATGAAGAAAATTTTGGTTAATAACTCGAAAACAAACGACAGTCGGAATGTGTTCAAATCACGAAAATATCCGTCTCAAAAGTGTCTTGTAAATGTTAAAGTTAGAAAAGTCTAAAGTAAACGGTTTATGAATTATTGACAAAAAACAAAATTGGCTATTTTCAGTTTTTCTCGGATTTCTAGGAAACAGAAAACTTTGAAGCAAATTTAACAACAGGATATAAATGAGCAATAAATTCTCTAAAACTTTCCTAATTTGAGCCACCCTGTATCTCTCATAATAAGCGAAATACCCATGTAGAGACTCGAATTTCGGACATACTGTATAGTTTTAGAAAAAATTGAGTGAAGTTTTTGACAAAATTTGGATTAAAAGTCAAATCTGAGGCTTAATTGGTCAGAAACTATGTGAACCATGAAACTCAATTGTGTACAGATTTATAGAGAATTTAATGCTCTTTCCAGAAAAAGTCAAAAATTTGAAATGAAATAAATCCTCATTATTTACTTATTCCAATTTTTGTTTGCTAAATCTTCATTTATACAGAAAATAATAATAAATTATTTAGATTTATCTCTCTATATCCTGCCTGAACAATAATACAAACACGAATCCGTAGACCGTATTTTCCAGTTTTCAATTTACTTTCGGTAAATCTTTTCAATATATAAAATCAACGATTTCCCATAGAAAACGATAAACGAGGAACAGTTTGCTCTGTCTAGAGTCTAGACGGATTACAGAGCTCAATTTTCCTATTGTATTAGAGAGGTTGGAATGGAAAATCAATAGTGGAAAACTGATTTTACCATTTAATAATCAAGTTTGAAGATGGTAGAATAAATTCATTAAACATTTAATAACTTGCAATCTCAAAAAAAACATTCATTGAAATTTGTTAGAGAAACAAAAAAGTCAAAAGTCGAAAATCTCTGTTCATAATAATTCACCGTTAGTGGAGAGAAAAAGTGAGATTTATTATAGTTTTCGGACTTTTTTCCATTTTTCCCACATACACACAGCGAAAGTGTAACTTTACAAAGAGAAATTCCCCAGTTCCGGAACTTTATGATCCGTATAAATGACGTGTCAAAGCTTAAAGGAGGGTAAAGATAATATACGAATGTATATTTGTCCCACTGGCAATGTATAAAGAGCAACTTTACATAAAAAGATAATTTTGAATCGATTTAATAGTGGTTTTTTTGCCCCTGAACACAGTTAGATTTTACGCGTCTAGACAAGAAAAAAAATCTATAAATTTAATAAATTGGAAACTTTTCTCTGTGATTTTGAACGAGTTTCGTCGAGTTTTAAATAAATTGTGGTCTACTTTAAACAAGTTGGAAATGTGTTCGATACGTCAATAAGGCAAGGGCTGGTATCGAAAAGTTTATTTTGTTTGTTATAGTAGTAGAAAATTGAGATTTCAATAGGGAAAATAATAATTTACGATTAATTTTTTATAAGATTCTGTTGCATAAAGAAAGTTTCTTTAATTTTTCACATTTTTCAAATTTATTTGGAACTCGTATATTATGGAATGTCACTGTCTATTAAATTCACTACAAACCTGTTAATTACGTTTTTAATTTGGTTTTGTTGAAATTCATAAAATTTCAAAGTAGAATTTCGAAAAATTCTCGTGGAATTACATAAAATTTCTGCGGAATTCCCATGAAATAACTTGAAATTTTCGGTTATTTATGCGGTATTTCTATATTTAGTGCCATATTGTGACATTTTGTGTTTCAAATAGTTCATCATGGTTGATGACAGGATTTACAAAAGTGCAGTCTGACAATCTTTCCTCTATAGACCCGTTTATGGTGGTTCAATATCAGTCGTGGCGTGACGTGAGCTAATCGTGGACCAATCGTTCCACAATTCAAGATGAAAGTGTGGGCCGTGGATTTTCGATCAGTGTAAACTACCCTTAACCTTAAATTACGAACAGTTGACGTCACTGGAAGCGGCCATGTTAAACGTAACTTTTTCGCGCCAAACTTTTCAATTTAAAATTTATAATTGCCATATGACTATAATGTCCATAAATTTAATACAAAACTGCTCATATTCAATATTTTACACAAAAATGTGCACCATAAACACAAAATAAGCCATATTTATTTCTTATGAAAATTCCCTATTGCCCATATCTTTGGTAAATTTTGAGCAAATTAAATTAAATTATGTACCATTGGAAAGAACATCAAATTCTCTATAAATCTGTGCAAAATTGAGTTCGATAGCTCAAATAGTTTTTGAGCAATTGAGCCTCAAAGTTGACTTTTAGTCCAAATTTTGTCAAAAATTTCAAACTCAATTTGCTCAAAAACTATAGATCTGGGAATATTGAAATTTATAGGCTATTTAGAGCTTAATAAAAGCTACAAATGCTGGAAATTTTAATGCAATTTGCTCAACGGTTACCGAGCAATTGAGGTTTGAATATTTTGAAATTAGAATTTAAAGGGGATACCCTTATTAAAAACTCGATTTTTTTATTTTTCAGTTTTGCTCAATTTTGACGTCATTAATCGATAGAGCGGGTCAAAATTAGTGGAAAACAAGCTTGACATCAATTCCAAATGGCCATTTTGAGCAGAAAGAAAAATAATAAAATCCTATTTTTGGCTCTGGAAAATTTTCAAAATCTTGACATGGTCATGAACAATTGACCATATCTTGGTAAATTTTTAGCAAATTGAAATAAATTATATACCGTTGGAAAGAGCATTAAATTCTCTATAAATCTGTGTAAAATTGAGTTTGATTGCTCAGATAGTTTTTGAGCGATCGAGCCTCAAAGTTGACTTCTAGTCCAAATTTTGTCAAAATTTCAAACTCAATTTGCTCAAAAACTATAGATCTGGGAATATTGTAATTTACAGACCATTTAGAAAATAATAAGAGCTTCAAATGCTGGAAATTTTAATGCAATTTGCTCAACGGTTGCTGAGCAATTGAGGTTTGAATATTTTAAAATCAGAATTTACAGAGAGTACCTTTATGAAAAACACGATTTTTTCATTTCACAGTTTTGCTCAATTTTGACGTCATTAATCGATAGAGCGGGTGAAATTTAATGGAGAGCAACCTTGACATCAATTCCAAATGGCCATTTTGAGCAGAAACAAAAATAAAAATAAAATCCTATTTTTGGCTCTGGAAAATTTTCAAAATCTTGACATGGTCATGAGCAATTGACCATATCTTTGGTAAATTTTAAGCAAATTGAAATAAATTATATAACATTGGAAAGAGCATTAAATTCTCTATAAATCTGTGTAAAATTGAGTTTGATAGCTCAGATAGTTTTTCAGCGATCGGCCTCAAAGTTCACTTCTAGTCCAAATTTTGTCAAACATTTCAAACTCAATTTGCTCAAAAACTATAGATCTGGGAATATTGTAATTTACAGGCCATTTAGAGCTTAATAAGAGCTACAAATGCTGGAAATTTTAATGCAATTTGCTCAACGGTTACCGAGCAATTGAGGTTTGAATATTTTGAAATCAGAATTTAAAGGGGATACCCTTATTAAAAACTCGATTTTTTTATTTTTCAGTTTTGCTCAATTTTGACGTCATTAATCGATAGAGCGGGTCAAAATTAGTGGAAAACAAGCTTGACATCAATTCCAAATGGCCATTTTGAGCAGAAAGAAAAATAATAAAATCCTATTTTTGGCTCTGGAACATTTTCAAAATCTTAACATGGTCATGAACAATTGACCATATCTTGGTAAATTTTTAGCAAATTGAAATAAATTATATACCGTTGGAAAGAGCATTAAATTCTCTATAAATCTGTGTAAAATTGAGTTTGATAGCTCAGATAGTTTTTGAGCGATCGAGCCTCAAAGTTGACTTTTAGTCCAAATTTTGTCAAAAATTTCAAACTCAATTTGCTCAAAAACTATAGATCTGGGAATATTGAAATTTATAGGCTATTTAGAGCTTAATAAAAGCTACAAATGCTGGAAATTTTAATGCAATTTGCTCAACGGTTACCGAGCAATTGAGGTTTGAATATTTTGAAATCAGAATTTAAAGGGGATACCCTTATTAAAAACTCGATTTTTTTATTTTTCAGTTTTGCTCAATTTTGACGTCATTAATCGATAGAGCGGGTCAAAATTAGTGGAAAACAAGCTTGACATCAATTCCAAATGGCCATTTTGAGCAGAAAGAAAAATAATAAAATCCTATTTTTGGCTCTGGAAAATTTTCAAAATCTTGACATGGTCATGAACAATTGACCATATCTTGGTAAATTTTGAGCAAATTGAAATAAATTATATAACATTGGAAAGAGCATTAAATTCTCTATAAATCTGTGTAAAATTGAGTTTGATAGCTCAGATAGTTTTTGAGCGATCGAGCCTCAAAGTTGACTTTTAGTCCAAATTTTGTAAAAAATTTCAAACTCAATTTGCTCAAAAACTATAGATCTGGGAATATTGAAATTTATAGGCTATTTAGAGCTTAATAAAAGCTACAAATGCTGGAAATTTTAATGCAATTTGCTCAACGGTTACCGAGCAATTGAGGTTTGAATATTTTGAAATCAGAATTTAAAGGGGATACCCTTATTAAAAACTCGATTTTTTTATTTTTCAGTTTTGCTCAATTTTGACGTCATTAATCGATAGAGCGGGTCAAAATTAGTGGAAAACAAGCTTGACATCAATTCCAAATGGCCATTTTGAGCAGAAAGAAAAATAATAAAATCCTATTTTTGGTTCTGGAAAATTTTCAAAATCTTGACATGGTCATGAACAATTGACCATATCTTGGTAAATTTTGAGCAAATTGAAATAAATTATATAACATTGGAAAGAGCATTAAATTCTCTATAAATCTGTGTAAAATTGAGTTTGATAGCTCAGATAGTTTTTGAGCGATCGAGCCTCAAAGTTGACTTTTAGTCCAAATTTTGTAAAAAATTTCAAACTCAATTTGCTCAAAAACTATAGATCTGGGAATATTGAAATTTATAGGCTATTTAGAGCTTAATAAAAGCTACAAATGCTGGAAATTTTAATGCAATTTGCTCAACGGTTACCGAGCAATTGAGGTTTGAATATTTTGAAATTAGAATTTAAAGGGGATACCCTTATTAAAAACTCGATTTTTTTATTTTTCAGTTTTGCTCAATTTTGACGTCATTAATCGATAGAGCAGGTCAAAATTAGTGGAAAACAAGCTTGACATCAATTCCAAATGGCCATTTTGAGCAGAAAGAAAAATAATAAAATCCTATTTTTGGCTCTGGAAAATTTTCAAAATCTTGACATGGTCATGAACAATTGACCATATCTTGGTAAATTTTTAGCAAATTGAAATAAATTATATACCGTTGGAAAGAGCATTAAATTCTCTATAAATCTGTGTAAAATTGAGTTTGATTGCTCAGATAGTTTTTCAGCGATCGGCCTCAAAGTTCACTTCTAGTCCAAATTTTGTCAAACATTTCAAACTCAATTTGCTCAAAAACTATAGATCTGGGAATATTGTAATTTACAGGCCATTTAGAGCTTAATAAGAGCTACAAATGCTGGAAATTTTAATGTAATTTGCTCAACGGTTACCGAGCAATTGAGGTTTGAATATTTTGAAATCAGAATTTAAAGGGGATACCCTTATTAAAAACTCGATTTTTTTATTTTTCAGTTTTGCTCAATTTTGACGTCATTAATCGATAGAGCGGGTCAAAATTAGTGGAAAACAAGCTTGACATCAATTCCAAATGGCCATTTTGAGCAGAAAGAAAAATAATAAAATCCTATTTTTGGCTCTGGAAAATTTTCAAAATCTTGACATGGTCATGAACAATTGACCATATCTTGGTAAATTTTTAGCAAATTGAAATAAATTATATACCGTTGGAAAGAGCATTAAATTCTCTATAAATCTGTGTAAAATTGAGTTTGATTGCTCAGATAGTTTTTCAGCGATCGGCCTCAAAGTTCACTTCTAGTCCAAATTTTGTCAATAATTTCAAACTCAATTTGCTCAAAAACTATAGATCTGGGAATATTGTAATTTACAGGCCATTTAGAGCTTAATAAGAGCTACAAATGCTGGAGATTTTAATGCAATTTGCTCAACGGTTACTGAGTAATTGAGGTTTGAATATTTTGAAATTAGAATTTAAAGGGGATGGGATACCCTTATTAAAAACTCGATTTCTTCATTTTTCAGTTTTGCTCAATTTTGACGTCATTAATCGATAGAGCGGGTGAAATTTAATGGAGAGCAACCTTGACATCAATTCCAAATGGCCATTTTGAGCAGAAACAAAAATAAAAATAAAATCCTATTTTTGGCTCTGGAAAATTTTCAAAATCTTGACATGGTCATGAGCAATTGACCATATCTTTGGTAAATTTTAAGCAAATTGAAATAAATTATATAACATTGGAAAGAGCATTAAATTCTCTATAAATCTGTGTAAAATTGAGTTTGATAGCTCAGATAGTTTTTCAGCGATCGGCCTCAAAGTTCACTTCTAGTCCAAATTTTGTCAAACATTTCAAACTCAATTTGCTCAAAAACTATAGATCTGGGAATATTGTAATTTACAGGCCATTTAGAGCTTAATAAGAGCTACAAATGCTGGAAATTTTAATGCAATTTGCTCAACGGTTACTGAGCAATTGAGGTTTGAATATTTTGAAATCAGAATTTAAAGGGGATGGGATACCCTTATTAAATACTCGATTTTTTCATTTTTCAGTTTTGCTCAATTTTGACGTCATTAATCGATAGAGCGGGTCAAAATTAGTGGAAAATAAGCTTGACATCAATTCCAAATGGCCATTTTGAGCAGAAAGAAAAATAAAAACAAAATCCTATTTTTGGCTCTGGAACATTTTCAAAATCTTAACAGGTCATGAGCAATTGACCATATCTTTGGCAAATTTTGAGCAAGATAAACTATACATCATTGAAAAGAGCATCAAATTCTCTATAAATCTGTGCAAAATTGAGTTCGATAGCTCAAATAGTTTTTGAGCAATTGAGCCTCAAAGTTGAATTTTGTCAAAAATTTCAAACTCAATTTGCTCAAAAACTATACATCTGGGAATATTGTAAATTACAAGCCATTTAGAGCTTAATAAGAGCTACAAATTCTGGAAATTTTAATGCAATTTGCTCAACGGTTGAGGTTTGAATATTTTGAAATAAGAATTCAAAGGGGGTACTTTTAGGAAAATCTCGATTTTTTTATTTTTCAGTTTTGCTCAATTTTGACTCTACCAATCGATAGAGTGGGTCAAAATTAGTGGAGAGCATTTTTTAATATATTTTTTTTTTCCTAAATTTTCACATTTTCAAATATGTACCTATGTATTATTTAAATTACCCGGGAATTCTTCGAAATTTCACTAAAATTTCATTCAATAAAACTTCATAATGGTTTTTTCGAAACTTCACTAAAATTCAATTTAATTCAACGAGAATTCCAATAAAACTTTGAGTAATTTTTCGGAAATTCCATATAACTCGACGAAAATTGCTCTGAATTTTACTAAAATTCCATGCACTTCTATGGGAATTCCACAGAAATTCTTTGTAATTCTACGAGTATTTTTTTGAAATTTCATGAAATTCTTCGGAATTCCACTTTCTTGAAATAATTAAGTAGCTTATTGAAATTTTAGTTTAAAATTTTCATATAGTTCAATGGGAATGCCGCAAAAATTCGATTTAATTCTACGAGAATTTTTTGGTATTTCACTTTGAGTTTTATGAAATTTTTCGAAATTCCAATAAAATTTCAACTTTGTAGAAACTTTATGTGTAATTTTACGGAAATTCTATTTTAAAATTTCATAAAATTTCTGCGGAATTCCTATGAAATAACTTGAAATTTTAGTGAAATTTCAAGGAATTCAATAAAATATTATAGTGGCATTCCAAAAAAATTTATAAAATCTTACAGTAAAATTTCCGTGAAATTCTGAAGAGTTTTATAAAATCTTCTGGTGTTATTTTCATTTCAAAACATTGTCATTGTCTGGAATCTTAAGTGGAATTTTATGAAATTTTAAAATAGAATTTCCGTAAAATCACACATTACACACTACAAAGTTGAAATTTTATTGGAATTTCGAAAAATTTCATAAAACTCAAAGTGAAATACCAAAAAATTCTCGTAGAATTAAATCGAATTTTTGCGGCATTCCCATTGAACTATATGAAAATTTTAGACTAAAATTTCAATAAACTACTTAATTATTTCAGGAAAGTGGAATTCCGAAGAATTTCATGAAATTTCAAAAAAATACTCCTGGAATTACAAAGAATTTCTGTGGAATTCCCATAGAAGTGCATGGAATTTTAGTAAAATTCAGAGCAATTTTCGTCGAGTTATATGGAATTTCCGAAAAATTACTCAAAGTTTTATTGGAATTCCCGTTGAATTAAATTGAATGTTAGTGAAATTTCGAAAAAAACATTATGAAGTTTTATTGAATGAAATTTTAGTGAAATTTCGAAGAATTCCCGGGTAATTTAAATAATACATAGGTACATATTTGAAAATGTGAAAATTTAGGAAAAAAAAAAATATATTAAGAAATGCTCTCCACTAATTTTGACCCACTCTATCGATTGGTAGAGTCAAAATTGAGCAAAACTGAAAAATAAAAAAATCGAGATTTTCCTAAGAGTACCCCCTTTGAATTCTGATTTCAAAATATTCAAACCTCAACCGTTGAGCAAATTGCATTAAAATTTCCAGAATTTGTAGCTCTTATTAAGCTCTAAATGGCTTGTAATTTACAATATTCCCAGATGTATAGTTTTTGAGCAAATTGAGTTTGAAATTTTTGACAAAATTCAACTTTGAGGCTCAATTGCTCAAAAACTATTTGAGCTATCGAACTCAATTTTGCACAGATTTATAGAGAATTTGATGCTCTTTTCAATGATGTATAGTTTATCTCAATTTGCTCAAAATTTGCCAAAGATATGGTCAATTGCTCATGACCATGTTAAGATTTTGAAAATGTTCCAGAGCCAAAAATAGGATTTTGTTTTTATTTTTATTTCTGCTCAAAATGGCCATTTGGAATTGATGTCAAGCTTGTTTTCCACTAATTTTGACCCGCTCTATCGATTAATGACGTCAAAATTGAGCAAAACTGAAAAATGAAAAAATCGAGTTTTTAATAAGGGTATCTATCCCCTTTAAATTCTGATTTCAAAATATTCAAACCTCAATTGCTCGGTAACCGTTGAGCAAATTGCATTAAAATTTCCAGCATTTGTTGCTCTCATTAAGCTTTAAATGGCCTGTAATTTACAATATTCCCAGGTTTAAAGTTTTTAAGCAAATTGACAATTTGACAAAATTTGAACTAAAAGTCAACTTTGAGGCTCAATTGCTCAAAAACTATTTGAGCTATCGAACTCAATTTTGCACAGATTTATAGAGAATTTGATGCTCTTTTCAATGATGTATAGTTTATTTCAATTTGCTTGAAATTTACCAAAGATATGGTCAATTGCTTATGACCATGTCAAGATTTTGAAAATTTTCAAGAGCCAAAAATAGGATTTTCTTTTAATTTTTGTTTCTGCTCAGAATGGCCATTTGGAATTGATGTCAAAGTTGTTTTCTACTAATTTTGACCCGCTCTATCGATTGGTAAAATTGAGCAAAACTGGAAAATTGAAAAATCGAGTTTTTTCATGAGGGTAACCCCTTTAAATTCTAATTTCAAAATATTCAAACCTCAATTGCTCGGTAACCGTTGAGCAAATTGCATTAAAATTTCCAGCATTTGTAGCTTTTATTAAGCTCTAAATAGCCTATAAATTTCAATATTCCCAGATCTATAGTTTTTGAGCAAATTGAGTTTGAAATTTTTGACAAAATTTGGACTAGAAGTCAACTTTGAGGCTCGATCGCTCAAAAACTATCTGAGCTATCAAACTCAATTTTACACAGATCTATAGAGAATTTAATGCTCTTTCAAATGGTGTATAATTTATTTCAATTTGATAAAAATTTACCAAAGATATGATCAATTGCTCATGACCATGTCAAGATTTTGAAAATTTTCCAGAGCCAAAAATAGGATTTTATTTTTATTTTTGTTTCTGCTCAGAATGGCCATTTGGAATTGATGTCAAGGTTGCTCTCCATTAAATTTCACCCGCTCTATCGATTAATGACGTCAAAATTGAGCAAAACTGTGAAATGAAAAAATCGTGTTTTTCATAAAGGTACTCTCTTTAAATTCTGATTTTAAAATATTCAAACCTCAATTGCTCAGTAACCGTTGAGCAAAGTGCATTAAAATATCCAGCATTTGTTGCTCTCATTAAGCTTTAAATGGCTTGTAATTTACAATATTCCCAGGTTTAAAGTTTTTGAGCAAATTGAGTTTGAAATTTTTGACAAAATTTGGACTGAAGTCAACTTTGAGGCTCGATCGCTCAAAAACTATCTGAGCTATCAAACTCAATTTTACACAGATTTATTGAGAATTTAATGCTCTTTCCAATGGTATATAATTTATTTCAATTTGCTAAAAATTTACCAAGATATGGTCAATTGTTCATGACCATGTCAAGATTTTTCCAGCATTTGTAACTCTTATTAAGCTCCAAATGGCCTGTAATTTACAATATTCCCAGGTTTAAAGTTTTTGAGCAAATTGAGTTTGAAATTTTTGACAAAATTTGGACTAAAAGTCAACTTTGAGGCTCAATTGCTCAAAAACTATTTGAGCTATCGAACTCAATTTTGCACAGATTTATAGAGAATTTGATGTTCTTTCCAATGGTACATAATTTAATTTAATTTGCTCAAAATTTACCAAAGATATGGGCAATAGGGAATTTTCATAAGAAATAAATATGGCTTATTTTGTGTTTATGGTGCACATTTTTGTGTAAAATATTGAATATGAGCAGTTTTGTATTAAATTTATGGACATTATAGTCATATGGCAATTATAAGTTTCAAATTGAAAAGTTTGGCGCGAAAAAGTTACGTTTAACATGGCCGCTTCCAGTGACGTCAACTGTTCGTAATTTAAGGTTAAGGGTAGTTTACACTGATCGAAAATCCACGGCCCACACTTTCATCTTGAATTGTGGAACGATTGGTCCACGATTAGCTCACGTCACGCCACGACTGATATTGAACCACCATAAACGGGTCTATAGAGGAAAGATTGTCAGACTGCACTTTTGTAAATCCTGTCATCAACCATGATGAACTATTTGAAACACAAAATGTCACAATATGGCACTAAATATAGAAATACCGCATAAATAACCGCTTTCAAGTTTCAATGCAGTCGAAAGTTCAGGCTAAGCGATTCTTTCCGACAGTTTGCAAAGTATCAAAGACTCTTGTGAGAACAGACCTTAACGTTGTGTTTACAGACAGTTGACGTCACAAATGCCACCATCTTGAAGCTAATCGTTTTCGCGCCAACGAAAATAATTTGAAATTCGAAATAATTTTTTGATTTCAATGAGGACATAAAACAAAAAAAAACATATACATTTTATATTTGAAAACATAAGCAATAAGAAAAAAAATACTTTGAAAAATATGATTGTTCCCTATTGTTTATGTCCATTATTCTGGTGCACTTATGAAATGGTATATGCTTGACCTCAACAAATTAGTTTAAAGCTGCCACCACTCGGGTTCGATAGTTTTTAGTATCCCTATGAACATACTAAAAGTCCTCGTCGCTGTGATTGGTGGAACATCCCCAAATCCTGCCCGCCATCTTCATTTTTCGTTCTTTTATTAAATTTGTGCTAATATCTCGAACACTGTAAGGTTTATCAAAAATTGTCAGGAGACAAAAAAGTTTCTAAATGTGTTTTTTTCTGTAAGAACGATGAAATATAACAACATTCACAAACTGTGGATGTCTCTGTAGAACTCCAAATATTGAAAATATTACACTTATAGCTATGCCATTTCGACTAATACAGCTCTTTTGACGTATATGGACACGAAATGAACGCTATTGTCTAGTGTTCCAATAGACGGAGTTTTTGTAATAGATGGAGGCTACATACTTCACAAAGTCACCTATGCAAGAATTTTTGAGCAATATGAAAAGTTCATCCAGTTTCATTATGCTTCAAATTGTACAGTGGCAGTGGCTTCTGATGGTATGATGGTTTACTTAGTACTCAATCTCTGGAACAAATGCGGAGAACGAATAAATTATCTTGTGCTGATATTGTGATATCTGACTCAGTAGCTGTAACAGTAAATCAAGAGATTTTTTTCAGTAATACCAACAATCAACAATAAAAAAATGTTAATTAAACTAATAATAGAAAGCCTTTTGTCATCTAACATAAGTGTAAAATAAGCAGAAGCAGATGCAGATGTTGTAATTGTCCAAACAGCTTCGAATTTGAGGGAAAAAGAGATTTCTGTGACAGTTGTTGGCCAAGACACGGATTCCATGGTATTAGTGCAGTTTTTTTTTTTTAAGTTAATAACGTTTTTATGTTTTGGTCCGAAAACCAAAGTCAAGCAATCAAAATTACCGAAATTTTACTTCCACAAGAAGCTTTAGGACCAGTAGTAAGTGAAATTTTATTCATCCATGCAATTGGCGATTGTGATGCCACATCTGATCGGCCCTTGGTACTAGTGGTACCTGAAAAATTTTCTGACCGCAACGCGCAATCGTCCATTGCCTGAACTTGCAACTCTTTCACCTACATCAGATGCCGCCAAATATCACTCGAGTCTGGAAATAATTCGTAATAAGTGCTAGCCTTTGTATGTTGGTATTTTTAACGAAACAGAGCAAATCAAAACTAATCCAAACTGACCCGTTCTCCTAATATTCTTTAAAAGAAAAAAAAAAACCTGAAAAAAAATTGCATTGCCTTCAACGAGAACCGAACCCGGGACCATTTTACACAGGATCGGTGCAACATTTTGGTGAATTTAGCCACACGCGGAATATCGGCATCCTCCGGAGCTCCGTCTGTCTGCTCCCCAGACTATTCAAAATATCACTGCTTGAGAGTGAATTACCAAATACAACAGTGGTTAGGAAATAATCTTAACTTTCTAGAATTTGGTTAAATATGCAAAGTCGCGGGCTAGTTTTCGAAGAGTTACATCCTGGAAATAAGAACTTTTCTTAGGTATCGAACATTTGAGCTAATCTAAAATTTTTGAAGAAACCACGAATGTGTTGAGTAGGGCTCAGACCTATTTTATATCCAGTTCTCTTAAACATTTTTCAAATTCCTATTTGTTTCCAAGGTATTGAAGAAAACTAGGAAAAAGTGCGAAAAATCAAGATGGCGGACCAGATTTGGGGATGTTCCACCAATCACATCAATGGGGACTTTAGGTATGCTCATAGGGAACATAAAAGCTATCGAATAATGGTGGTGGCAGCTTTAAGCTAATTTGTTTACCCCTGACCCCTAATTGCTCTGGACTACATGTCAAAATTTTAAAATCCTCCAGAGCTAAAAATAGGATTTTCTTTTTATTTTTGTTTCCGCTTTTCATAAGGGATTCACCCCTTTGAATTCTGATTTCAAAATATTCAAGCCTCAATTGCTCGGTAACCGTTGAGCAAATTGCATTAAAATTTACAGCATTTGTAGCTCTTATTAAGCTCTAAATGGCCTGTAAATTACAATATTCCCAGATCTATAGTTTTTGAGCAAATTGAGTTTGAAATTTTTGACAAAATTTGAACTATCAAACTCAATTTATCAAACTCAATTTTGCACAGATTTATAGAGAATCTAATTCTCTTTCCAATGATGTATAGTTTTATCTCAATTTGCTTAAAATTTATTAAAGATATGGTCAATTGTCCATGTCAAAATTTTGAAAATTTTCCAGAGTCAAAAATAGGATTTTATTTTTATTTTTCTTTCTGCTCAAAATGGCTATTTGGAATTGATGTCAAGGTTGTTTTCCACTAATTTTGACACGCTTTATCGATTAATGACGTCAAAATTGAGCAAAACTGAAAAGTGAAAAAATCGAGTTTTTAATAAGGGTACCCTTTAAATTCTGATTTCAAAATATTCAAACCTATGACGGCGTAGAAAGGCCATTGTGAAAATTTTTGTCTTTTTTCCACTTTTAAACTGGAAATTCTACTTTCAAACTGGAAATTCCACTTTTAAAATAGAAATTCTACTTTTTAACTGGAAATTCTACTTATAAACTGGAAATCCCACTTTTAACCTGGAAATTCCACATTTAAAATGGAAATTCTACTTTTTAACGGGAAATTCCAATTTAAAAATGGAAATTTGATTTGAATGTCGAAACACGTGATTGAAAATTGGTGCGCGGCTTATTTGACATGCACGTTTCCAATCGTAATTGACTATTCTATGCAATTGACGCCATTCGCGTCATATTTGCGTGTACGCAAAGTTGCATCAGTTTCAAATAAAGCCCCCCAGAATGATTTTTCGAACGCTGTGTCTAGCCTCCCGGCACCGGTATTCATACGAATCCCGGTTATGACGCGTTTTCGATGACTCCATCAACGACCGCCGGGATTTATCGTGGATCCCGGCTATTGAATTCAAAATTCAAAGTCGTGTTTCTCTTGCTAGGCTTGAAGCTGTGATTAATTCCGGAATAGCTTTTGTCGAGGGGTGCGACACTTCGCTAATATATTGTACAACCTTTGGATAATCGCGGATAATCTATACTAATATCAATAATCCTATGATAATCCATTAATATCTACTAATACCAAGACTAATACTGGTAATATTTCATGACTTTTACAAAATACCTGCTAATTTTATATAATACTAATAATATGAACTAATCTACAAATCCCAAAATAGTTCACTAATTCATATTAATTTTATAATATCGAATAATATTGGACTAATATCTAATAATTTTATAATATTGCTGCGGCAAGAGATATCTATCGACTATATTTGGATTTTTTTTGCAATCCCAGTCTATGGGTATCTTTCTTTATTCCACAAAAGAAACAAGGACACCAATAGTCACAACTCTTAGTAAAGTTATTGAACACGTGTGTATTGTGTTCGCACTTGTTCGGTGCATTTCGTATTTCGCGGCATATTATTGATGATCAAATAGATCTAAAAAGAATCAGGAATACCTATTCTTCAGAGTATGTAAACTTTCCACTGACAAAAAAGATTGATGTTCTCTGTCGTTGGTTCAAGTTAAATAAAAACGGATTGCTCTATTTAGAATAGAAGAAAAACATAATTTTGTACCTTAATAGTTATTTATCTACAAGCGTGCGGTAACTAAGGTATATTACGCGATTTTGCGTGCGGTAAGTACCCTATTACCGCACGGTGTGCGGTAATATTATTACCGCACTCTCTACCTACATAGGTACATACCTTCAATTACCTACCAGAGATAAATTACCTACCTATCACCTGAATTCTACTGGTTCACTGCCAAAGATGACAGACGCAATCTTATTTTCTATAATTTTTTAAACTTTTTTCTGATATTTTGTTACCGCACGCTTGTACATAAAATACTGAATATAATACGTATGGTAATTAGGTTATTACCGCCCTTAGAGATTGCAAACCTCGCCTCACCGGCTCGGTTTGCAAATTTCTCTTGCATGCGGTAATAACCTAGTTACCACACTTATTATATAATATACTATTATGTACTGTGCCGGAACCTAATTTTGAAAATAACAAGCAATATGTACCATCGTCACCAAAAGTAACTGGGACAGCATCATGTTAGCTCTTGTACTATTATATGATTTTAGGTGTCAAATTAGGGTTACCACCTGTCCTTTTTTTGAAAAGGACAGTCCTTTTTTCAAACAAATTGTCCTTGTGACTTTTTAAACCCTCAAATGTCCTTTTTAAAAACTATTTCGATAAGTACCACTATTTGTCGGGACGAATTTATTCGCACTCACAGCAGCACCGGTGCAGCCTGCGAGCTTCCTGAAACCCAGTCCCAGTGCTGGTTTTTTGAACGCACTTGGTACGCAGTATACCTAGGCCGAGTTCGTTTTTGTCATCTTTTTCGTCGATTTGCTCAGAAATTTTGAAAGGCACATGATTTGTAAACTGAACTGTCTTATCCAGTCACGTGCCTGTCAAAATTTCGGAGCAAAAGGACGAAAAAGATGACAAAGACGAAAAAGATGACAAAAACGAACTCGGCCCTAATTATGTGATTTGTGAAGAATAAACAATAATGGCCGTTTCCACCAACTATTTTAGGTGAGTCTTAACGATAAGTATTCCCTAAAATGACATTTTCACATGGAGAAATGTCAGTTTAAGGAATACTTATCGTTAAGGCTCCCTTAAAATAGTTGGTGGAAACGGCTATAAGTTATCCAAATATACAATTTTGTTTTTTTTTTTTTGGTATCCTGTCTTGGAATGTCCTTTTTTCACTTTTAGAAAAGGTGTCAAATATTTGTCAAATTATGAATTAAATGCATTGAAAGGAATGACAGTAGACTTAGTCCAGGAGATTAATATGATTTTTTTTTGTCCCAGATACTTTTGGTGACGATGGTACCTATCTGCAGAGTTCGTCGAAATTATTATTGATTTATTTATTGCTAAAAAACCAAGAAATTGAAAAATTCATGAATCTGAAAAATCATCAAGTGTTTCTAGTGTTGATGGTTTTTCAGATCCTAGTGAAGACTTAGATGGAATTGATGACGCAGCTAGTACTGCAAGTTTTGAATCTAATTCAAAACAAAATCCAGTGGAATGGGAAAAATATTATGCTATTTATTGATGACACCTCCTATATTATTGGCAAAGCCGAGTCAATTCTGAATAATAAAAATATTCGGTTGAAATTCTTGAAACAATCCCTGGATAAGTTTTATTGACCAGAAAAGGTAGAATACCAAAGTGTACAGTCTAAATTTATTTTTCACGGTCCAATATTAGTCCCCAGTACATCGACCTTAAAATTTTGTAACTCATGTACACGCCCAACTTCCTGAGCGGCTTCATAACACCAAGTCGGACAATATTTTTCATGTCTCCACCCTGGGCGATGGGACATTGCTGCGCTAGCTCTTCGTGAAGTTGTCGTTCTGACGTCCCTAAGGAAGTTGATACATGTACGTGTGGTTTCAATGCCAATCGACTGTTTTTTACATTACATTAACGATATCACATTTGTCGGACAAAAACCATGTGGCTTTGGGGAAGGTCCGACACCCTCAACATGTCGCTGTGGCGTCCCTGAGGAAGTTGATACATGTACGTGTAGATTTAATGCCAATCGACTGTTTTTTGTATTACATTACCGATATCATATATGTCGGACACAAATCACGTGGCTTAGGGGGGCTCCGACGCTCTCAACATGTCGCTGTGGCGTCCCTAAGGAAGTTGATACATGTACGTATGTTTTTAATACCAATCGACAGTTTTTTACATGACATTAACGATATCACATTTGTCGGACAAGAAATTTGAGACAATCAATGAAAAAATTAAAATAAGTTTGCCTTAACGCAACGTGCATATTAGTCAGTTTATTATTTACCTACTTTGTCAAATACCTGTGGGGCCCTGTGACATATTCCCTGATCTGTTTTTTTGATAGTTCTCCGAGTATTTACGGAAATTATTTAGTAAACGCGGTCATTCAAAACCACGCGTGTGAGAAAGAATGGATATTCAGTCGTGTTTTTTGTGCAATCTCAGGAGTGAAGATCCTGAATTTCGGCAGAAATTGATCAATAGGACTTTTGTTGTCCGACTGACTTTGATACTCATTTTATTTGTCCGACATTTACTACACATGTTTTAAAATTACATTGTTATTCATAATTATTTTTGTCGGACATACATGTATCAACTTCCTTAGGGACGCCACAGCGACATGTTGGGGGCGTCGGACCCCCCCAGAGCCACGTGATTTTTGTCCGACCTATGTGATATCAATAATGTAACATAGAAAACAGTCGATTGGCATCAAAACCACACGTACATGTATCAACTTCCTCAGGGACGCCACAGCGACATGTTGAGGGCATCGGAACTTCACCAAAGCCACATGGTTTTTGTCCGACAAATGTGATATCGTTAATGTAATATAAAAAACAGTCGATTGGCATTGAAACTACACGTACATGTATCAACTTCCTTAGGGACGTCAGAACGACAACTTCACGAAGAGCTAGCGCGGCAATGTCCCATCGCCCAGGGTGGAGATATGAAAAATATTGTCCGACTTGGTGTTATAAAGCCGCTCAGGAAGTTTGGCGTGTACATGAGTTACAAAATTTTAGGGTCGATGTACTGGGGACTATATCTTTAGACGGGTTTGATACCTTTCTTATACAGAGATGGGAAACGCAAACAATAAAGAAAAAATACAGGGAGTTTGAGCAGAATGTTAAGTTTTTTAGGGCTGGTATAGTATTTTTAATCCAAACTGAAACACTAAAAAAACATCTAGTCAGCATACATCAAACAAATAAAGAACATAGGCGTCATTTAATTTTTATTTCTTTAAATGGAAATAATCAATATCGAACCACACAACTAAATAATACCTGGAATGAAACAGCATTCTTCCCGGAAAAACGTAAGTAGCCCACTCCAATAATTCAACCTATAGGCGCGTGCCAACCTAAATTATTATTTTGGGCTACTGTAGCGATATTTCCGCACTGCTTATATTTTCTACAGGGAAACTTTACAATAGATTTTTTATGAAATTAATAGGAGAGAGCGACGCGATGTTGAAATATCCTCGTATAATGCAGTGTTTCAGGTCAGAATAAATATACTATACTTTTGCTTAACACATTTAACAACAGTTAAAGTAGATCAATATTTTGAATGTGTTAGATAGCTATACTTAATCAATGCAAATTAATAATTCAAAACCCTAATCGACCAAAAACTACATGAGAATTTCAGTAATCTTAATTAGGTAATCTTTTTGTGTACTCCCTATACATACCTCCTTTTTTTATTAAAATAATACGTGCTAATACAAAAAAATTATTATCTATGCCTAATAATATCTAATAATACTTGCTAATATCAATAATAGTTACTAAAATCTTATAATACTGACTAATTCCTAATATTGGATAATCCCGCGGATAATCTGTTCTAATACAAGATAATCCGATAATCCATACTAAAATCATGTAATATTTACTAATATCCAATATTATTCACTAATACTGCCTAATACTTGATAATCCTTTAAAAACTAATATTGTACAAAATATCAAAGAGTGTCGCACCCCTCGGCTTTTGTGTATTATTGTTTCTTGTTGTGATATTGGTATTAGAGTGGTAAGTACTTCGTTAATCCACTTTTCGTAGTAGTGGTTTAAAAAGGGAATAGTAGTGTTTATTTTCATCCATTATTCAAGACTATAGCTTTTTTAACAGTCTATGTATCTCTGAAATAAGGTACTCTTGGACCCATGTTTATAGGAATTTTTGCTCTTAATTTGAGATGTAGAATCCGCAGTTAAAATATTAACCTCTAATTTTGGGGCACCCTGTGTAATGTTGCTGAACATTCACGGTGTTGCTGTACAAGATCAAATGCTGAACAAACTTTCAAAATGACCCTGTACCTACATATTATAATAAAAAGTCATAATTTTATTTTCCATTAATAAAAGCTCATCTTTGTTTACTTTTTTTACTCTTCATAATAAATCTGCCCCAATACTAATGAACATAAGAATCATTAACATCTTGTATAGCACTAGCTGGGATCCACGACAGTTACCGGTTGTTGTTGATGACGTCATTTAAAACGCGCCATAGCCGGGATTCGTATGAATACCGGTGCCGGGAGGCTAGACACAGCGTTTTTCAAAAGCATTAGTTGAATAAGAGCTTTGTCTATTAAGGTTCCATAAAACAAATCGTCATGTTCAAGCTGCTGAAATAAATTCATCCAAAATTGGGATTGATTATGCCTAAGTATTGGCCCACCATGCTTCAATTCTCTGATTTGCCATACTTGTGCCATATAAAAATGGGCTAGTGGATTGTTTATGTCATGTACCTACCACTGGCCTCCGCCTCAAAAATAACTGCATTGTTCCACATTACAGTTTCCCATATCTGCTCGAAGCCTTAATAGGCAACCTCCAATAGCCTTGTCAACGTTCATATAGTGACCTGCAATGATTTTGGGACACTTGCTATTTTCACCAGCTTTAAGCCACATAATATGTCTAGAGAAGCCATCAATACATCGACTAATACAAATTCCATATGACTTTATAGTCCAGGAGCTGGCGTCGAAAATATGCAAGAGTTTTCGCAAGGCTCATATTTTCAGAATGAGTAGTATTTTAGTGCTACAAAGCTAGGCTACAGTCAGCAGTTCCAGTTCCGGGACACCTGGCGCTGAGATGCGCGCAAAGGTGTATTTTTAATCAACACCTCGCAACAGTTTTCGCAAAGCTGAAAATTTGCAAAGAGCATGCGAATATAATGTAGAACCATAATTTAACAGTCAGACAAAGAAATACGGGGACACGTAGAGTCAGCGCGACTTTGAAGTGGTCAAAAAAATGACGTCACCGAAAGTGTTTTCGCATGGCTGAAATTTGGCAAGGTAATAGTAAAAACAATATATTTATTGAAAAAAACAGTCAGACACTTCTATGTCGGGACCCCGCCAGTCAGCAGTCGATTAAAGTGATATAGGTGGTAGCGCGCGTCAATAGAATTTTACTCTATATATATATCCATTTCGATGAATAATTTTATTTCTATAATTTAAATTATTTGGAATCGGAAACGGTAAAATACATTTTCTTTTCTCTTAATGAGTAAGTGTAAACCTGTAAGTTGCAAGCGTAAGCGCGTATACTTGAATAAGGCGTATATGCATTCGAATTCGGAAACTTCATTATGGTACTGTTAGGTCGAGATTAGGAGAAGGGAAGCGGCAGATGTGATTAGAATTTTTTTTTTTTTGTATTTTATAAAATCGGCGACGATTATAAGTATTTAATAAAACTTACTATAGGTATACTATCACAGTACTGCTGATTAAATGGTCAAGTAATATTTATACGAATCGGGCTTTTTTCTAACCGCAAACTTTTTAACTGCATGTACAATTTTATTTTACCGTTTCCGATTCCAAATAATTTAAATTATAAAAATAAAATTATTCATCGAAATGGATATTATATATAGAGTAAAATTCTATTGACGCGCGCTACCACCTATATCATTTTAATCGACTGCTGACTGAGGGAGTCCCGACATAGAAGTGTCTGACTGTTTTTTTCAATAAATATATTGTTTTTACTATTACCTTGCCAAATTTCAGCTATGGAAAACACTTTTGGTGAAATTATTATTCGACATGGATATATGCCTATTGACGCGCGCTACCACCTATATCACTCTAATCGACTGCTGACTGGCGGGGTCCCGACATAGAAGTGTCTGACTGTTTTTTTCAATAAATATATTGTTTTTACTATTACCTTGCCAAATTTCAGCTATGCGAAAACACTTTTGGTGAAATTATTATTCGACATGGATATATGCCTAATGACGCGGTACCACCTATATCACTCTAATCGACTGCTGACTGGCGGGGTCCCGACATAGAAGTGTCTGACTGTGTTTTTCAATAAATATATTGTTTTTACTATTACCTTGCCAAATTTCAGCTATGCGAAAACACTTTTGGTGAAATTATTATTCGACATGGATATATGCCTATTGACGCGCGCTACCACCTATATTACTTTAATCGACTGCTGACTGGCGGGGTCCCGACATAGAAGTCTCTGACTGTTTTTTTCAATAAATATATTGTTTTTACTATTACCTTGCCAAATTTCAGCTATGCGAAAACACTTTTGGTGAAATTATTATTCGACATGGATATATGCCTATTGACGCGCGCTACCACCTATATCACTCTAATCGACTGCTGACTGGCGGGGTCCCGACATAGAAGTGTCTGACTGTTTTTTTCAATAAATATATTGTTTTTACTATTACCTTGCCAAATTTCAGCTATGCGAAAACTCTTTTGGTGAAATTATTATTCGACATGGATATATGCCTAATGACGCGGTACCACCTATATCACTCTAATCGACTGCTGACTGACGGGGTCCCGACATAGAAGTGTCTGACTGTTTTTTTCAATAAATATATTGTTTTTACTATTACCTTGCCAAATTTCAGCCATGCGAAAACACTTTCGGTGACGTCATTTTTTTGACCACTTCAAAGTCGCGCTGACTCTACGTGTCCCCGTATTTCTTTGTCTGACTGTTAAATTATGGTTCTACATTATATTCGCATGTTCTTTGCAAATTTTCAGCTTTGCGAAAACTGTTGCGAGGTGTTGATTAAAAATACACCTTTGCGCGCATCTCAGCGCCAGGTGTCCCGGAACTGGAACTGCTGACTGTAGCCTAGCTTTGTAGTACTAAAATGCTACTCATTCTGAAAATATGAGCCTTGCGAAAACTCTTGCATATTTTCGATGCCAGCTCCCCGACTATTAGCTTATAGTAACAATCCCATGTGGCACAAATAATTTGGATCTTTATTACTGTATCTTCTGCGACGCAAACGTCTTCTGCTTCTAATTTGTACTCTACGAGGATCTTATATTCGCACGATTTCTTGAGAAACAATTAAATTATTTTGCAAACACCGTAGATGCATCCGTTTATAACCATGTAGTTGCACAGACGTTTGAATCTGACGTTCTAGAAACTGCACTACCTGGCTGAATGTCAGAAGTATGCTTCCTTCTGTAGAGACCAAAGCATGCAAGTTATTCAAGACTCTCACTCCCAAGACAGCTCTCAGTTCGTATTGTTGCAGTCCAAGCGAAAAATAAGGCTTGATTAAATTTTTAAGTTTGGTGCTTTGTCTTGTCATTTTTCTACACTTTCACTTTGCACTACACGTAAAATTAATCACCAAACTCGGAACGCTTGCCAACTCCACAACTCAGTACTAATACTAATACATTCAGAGTCAGAGTTAGCTAATAATAGTCCTAATTTCTAGTTCAAAAGTGGAATTTCCAGTTTAAAAATGGAATTTCCAGTTTATAGGTAGAATTTCCAGTTAAAAAGTAGAATTTCCATTTTAAAAGTAGAATTTCCAATTTGAAAGTAGAATTTCCAGTTTAAAAGTGGAAATAAACTAAAAATTTTCACAATGGCCTTTTTACGCCGTCGTACAAACCTCAATAATAAGATATTCTTTTTAATTTTTTTGCGTTTTAAAAAGGCTATTCGATAATGATGTCAGAATTGTTTTCCACTAATTTTGACTTGCTTTATCGATTGGTAAAGTCAGAATTGAGCTAAACTGAAAAATAAAAAAATCTTTTTTTTTATTTTGAATTTTAATTTCAAAATCTTTAAACCTCAATTTCTTATTAATTGTTGAGCAAATTGCGTTAAAATTTCCAGCATTTGTAGCTCCTATTAGGCTCTAAGAAACCTGTAATTTACAATATTCTCAGGCTTATAGTTTTTGAGAAAATTTGAGTTTGAAATTTTTGACAAAATTTAGATTAAAAGTCAACTTTGAGGCGCAATTGCTCAGAAACTATTTGAGCCATCAAACTCAATTTTGTATAGATTTATAGAGAATTTAATGCACTTCCTAAAAAAGTAGGTATAATTTATTTTGATTTGTTTAAATTTTAGTAGAAATACTGGCAATTTTTTTTAACCTTGTCTCACCCCAAATTTTTTTTTAAATAATTTATGCAGTTGAAGGTTTAGTAATCCCTCCAAGAAATTTTTGTTTAAGAATTAACTTGATCCTCTATAAACTGCTCAAATTTCTCGGGAAAGATTATTTCTACACGAGATCTATTAATTAACTAATTAATTAAAATTCCATCAGCCACGCGACTTTTTATAGAAAAATAATGCGATAATCCTTTAGGAATGTCGAGTCGTAAAGCGAAAAAGCGATAAAATCAGCAAATATGTGCATAAGAGAGCAAAATAAGCAAAAAACGAACGCAAATATTTCACAAATTAAACACGAAACTAAAAATATCGATGCATATTTTATTGTTTGTTTGTGTTTGCATAAGCGCAACTAGGCTCCAAATTTGAGGGGTGCTACAGCACCATTTTTTTTTATGACGGGGTTTGATGAAAAGGAAATAAGACGCGTAAAAAAAAGTTAGTTTCACAAGGATTTGTACTTACGTCATCATTTGCCTTTTTTTTGAAAAATAGGTTTTTTTATGTCTGAAATTTCAAACAAACATATAGTTCGTTGCATGGCATGAAAGTTTTTACTTACATCATCGATGACGTAATAACTTAGAGAAAAAGTTAAGTCATGGAGCACCTTCGAAATTATTGTTTTGTAATATATTTTTTAACTTAGAATAGAATTTATTCAATTATCCGAAAATATATATTTTTCACTGGAAAATTTTGAAATTTTCCTCCAATAAGCTCTTCACTTTCCTCTTTCTTCTGTAAAAATTTCAAAATTTTCATGTTGCCAGTTTTCCAGAAAAAAATTAAAATGTAAGAGGGTGAATTTTTCCTTAATTTTGCCTAAATAAGTCAATTTTACTCTTGGTTTTATTCAAGTTTGTTGCTTTTTGGTAATTCCGCTCATGAAAAATGTCATTCACGAAATTGCCAAGCAACAAACTTTCATTCCAGTCGAAAATTTTACCAGCAAAATTTTTTCTCTTGTGGTATTATACCTATATGAAAAAATCATTTTTTCAGAATTTTTCCTGGAGTGATTTTCAATTGGAAAATTTTGGAATTTTCTTATAATGAGCTCCTGACTTTCCTCTTTTTCTTGGAAAATTTTCAAAATTTTCCCTTTGCCAGATTTCTAGAAAAAAATTAAAATGTAAGAGGGTGAATTTTCCTTAATTTTGCTTAAATAAGTTAATTTTCCAGAGTTTTTTATGGAGTGATTTTTCATCTGAAAATTTTAAAATTTTTGCAATAATTTCTGTAATTTTCATAGTTTTTCGTAATGTCTATAATTCTCGTAATTTTTCGTTATTCACGTAATTTTTCATAATTTCCATTTTTCGTAAATTCTGTAATTTTCTGTAATATTGAGAAAATTTCCGTAATTTACAAATAATTCATGTAATTTTGAATAATTTTGAGTAACTCCTGCATTTTTGGAATAATTTCTGCAATTCCCCTATTTTTTTGTAATTTCCGTTATTTTTCGTAATTTCTGTAATATTCGAATAATTTCCGTAATTTCAGAATATTTTTTGAAATTTTGAATTATGTATATAATTCCTATAGTTTTGAATTGATAATTTAAAAAATATAAGAATTGCAAAAATTTCGGAAAAATTAGCAGAAATTACAGAAATTTCAAAACTAGAAAAAGTTACTAGATTTTTAAAAAATTATGAGAATTATAAAAATTAACAGAATTAAAAAATTACGAAAATAATTTATTAAAGAATTACAAAAATTGAAAAATATTAGAAACTACGATAAAATCAAAAAATTACCGAATTTGCGAAGATTCCTCAAAAAATTACGGAAATCACAAAAATTAGGCAAATTATAAAAATTCCATTAAAAAATTACGGAAAATACAGGAATACGGAAAATATAGAATCAGTAAAAATAAATTGAATAATTATAGAAATTTCAAAAATTACAGGGATCACGAAAAAATGAAAAAAATCGGAAAAATTGCAAAAATCACGGGAGTTTTGAAAAATCACGGAAAATACATTAATTATTGAAAAACTAAGAGGAAAATTAAAAAATTACAAAAAATCGGGTATTACAAAAGCAATGAAAATTAAAAAAATTGAAAAATACTGGAAATTCAAAAATTATGTAAAATTACAAAAATAATTGAAAAATTACATAAAATACGGAAACTACAAAAAAATAACAAAAATCATTAAAATTGCAAATATCATGAAAATTTTAAAAAATTACAGCACTTACAATTATTGAAAAATTAAAATGAGAATTGCAAAATTACGAAAAAAACCAGGAATGGAAATACTTATGTAATGGAAATTATTTTAAAAAATTACGGGAATTTCAAAAACTACGTGAAATTGAAAAAATCATTGGCAAATTACGGAAATTATGAAAAAATTATAAAAATCATGAGGATTACAAAAATCACGGTAATTTCAAATATTATGTAGAACTGCGAAAATCATGGGTAAATTGCGAAAATTAAATTTGAAAATTAGGAGAATTATAAAATTACGAAAAAAATCACGGGAATTTCAAAAATTATTAAAATTTCGAAAACATTGGAAAATAACGTATAGCGGAACAGTAACAAAAATTACGAGAATTGCAAAAATTACGGAAAATTTAAAAATTTACGGAAACCACCATTATTAAAAACTAAAAAGAAGAATTATAAAATTTGAGTATTACAAAAGCAATTGAAATTATTAGCATTTTCAAATATTACGTAGAACTACAAAAGTCATTGATAAATTACGTAAATTACAGAAATTATGAAAATGAAAAATAACGAATATTACAAAAAATCACGGAAATTTCAAAAAAATACGGGAATTCAATTATTGAGAAATTAGGAGAATTATAAAATTACGAAAAAAAATCATGGAAATTTCAAAAATTATGTAAAATTACGAAAATTATTGGAAAATTACGTAATATGGAAAAATATTAACAAAAATCACAAAAATTTCAAAAAATCATAGAAATTACATTAATTATTAAAAAAATTGAGAGAATAATTATAAAATTAGAAAAAAATCGAGTATTACGGAAAACCGAGGGGGTAACATCTTGAGGCAATACTGTCACAAATTCTTAACAATCGCTTGCAATCACTTAAATTGCTGTGGCATCTCAGTCGCAGTCCCGCAATCGCGTTTGCAATCTCACAATTGCTTTAAAACAATCCTGCAATCGCATTTGCAGCCCCGCAATCGCTGTCGCAATCTGACAATCACATTGGCAATCGCGTACGCTTCCACCTGTTTTAAGATACAATCGTGTGTCGCGCATGCGCAGCCGCGCGTTGATTTGTTTGTAAATAGTGAGAGTCAGCGCAGTCGGCAAAGAGAAAGACTGACAGACAAATTTCTTGCTATTTTATGTTATTCATTAGCGATTAAACTGTTATTTTCTGTGTTATCAAACTGTGGTGCGATTATTACCATAAAGGCCGATTTACACGTATCCAGTAGCTGGCGCCAGTCTCACTGGCTGCCTGGCATGCCAATTCTGGGCTGGCAAAGCGCTGGACCCAGGTCGTCTACATGAGTCCAGTTAATCGTGAGTTTTCACTGCGGTAAGTATTCACACGATGTCAGAACTGGAACGACATGCAGTGAGACTGGAGCGAGGACTGGCGCCAGCTACTGGATACGAGGGAATCGGCGTTGAAGGTAAAAGCCTGCACCTAAATTACTTCCTATAGAAAATATTAATTGACTGCATTTGTAAGTTTAGAATTTCGATTTAGCGGGATTTCTTTATTCAAATCCATTTTATTCATATGGAGGTCACACTTTGGGATACCCTGAAGAATATTTTGAGTACAAATGTCCTGAACCAAAAGATGATTTATCAAGCCAAAATAAATAAATTATTCAGTGAAGATACCATTGAAGAGCTAAATAATGATGTGTAGGAATAATTGAATTCAGTTTCAAACTATGATTCACTAGATATTGAGGATAACATTGATCACAATAATTCAAAAACATTAAACCCTAGCCTTCTAAAAATAAAAGTTTAGGACAAAAATTTGTTGGTGAAAAAATAAACACTGTGCTGACTATTTTCTAATAAAAACAGATAGAAATCTCAGATGCAAAAGATATGCAAAGTTGTCAAAAAAAAAAAAAAAAGTAACAGAACAGCACCAAGTAGGAATAGAGCCTATCAAAAGAGCAAAAATAAAAAACTGCAATAAAAAAGGGCTCCAAACATGGAAGATGCCAAAACCTCTGAAAGTGGAAGCTATTCAGAAAAAAAAAATGAATTGGGAAATGAAAGCAGAGGAAAATACATTTTGTGAAGAAGTGTCTCTGAAAAATGAAGAATACTATGCTGCTGCATATGATACATGATACATGACATAATAGCCGGATCAGTTCCTCAGAAGAGCTCTTGATGATTACATTTGGCAAGATGAAGATATGCAAATAGTTGCCAAAAATATATATTTCATGGCCCCATTGCTTTGCAGGGAGATGGTCTTTTTCATCTTAGAAAGCAAGACGAGGTGAATATCGGGAATAGGTTCAAGATCGCAAAAATGTTTGTATCCATCCAACTTCGTTTTTAAGTTTGTTACAAGTACAGGGTCTGTTCCTTATAATTAGTGCGGCTTCTACAACTTGAACAAAAAAAAAGTTAAATACAAAAGTTATAGGGTTTTATCTCTATTATATTGCCCATGTCAAAACCAGAGATAAATACTATATGTATAAACTGTCGAGAATGGTATCTCAGTGTAAATTTTTTTGTCAACAAAATTGAGCCAAGCCAACAGCGTCATCTACTATATTGGAAAAATTACTATTTACTGGTTTTGCATCGACGCTACAGACACCTACTTTACATAGTGCTTTAAGGAATTCTTATGATCGATAGCGCCCTGTTCGCATTACTGTCGGGCTGTTCAAATTTGTTGAACTGGGAACAAAAAATGAATATGCAACCGGGAACAGACCTAATTTAGGGTAACGTACAGTTGCGATAAAAAAAAAGTAGTAAAAGAAAAGTCTCCAAGATATTCTGGTCTATTATACATTAATTTAATTTATAACCAAAAATTACATATTTTTGGCATTTATGACAAGTATTTAACCTCGAAAGCTTCAGATGACATTACTTTGGCATTTTTCCACCTGTTTTTAACCTAGAAAATGTAATTCCTTGAACCTTCATATTTTGAAATGTTTATTTACTGTCAAAATTTTGTATGTTAAGCGGCGTTTCCACACGCATAGTGTTCTTCTTAGGTACTGCAGGTTATATTATTTTGCCAAAGATAGGGGAAAATGAGGAGTAAATTATTCGACAAACTGTAATAAATTTATATTTTTTGACAACAACCTAGGTATAACGTCAAACAAAGGTAAAAATAAAATTAAACTATAACAACCATTGTTGCATTTGTCGGACTTCTCTTTTTACTATTGTGATTTTCCAACATACTCCCGCCCAAGTCCGACGAAACTAACTTGAAAAAATACAGAAACTTTTGTTTTGGGCGCTACTGGTATCTTAAGGGTTTCCTAATTTCCCTCGTACTTCTTCGTGTTGGTTGTCTTGTATCAGTAGGTTCAATATTTTTTATAGTTCCTTGGGATTGTTGGTTTTCTTCCAGGTCTTCAGTCTTCTCTTCATCGGTATTCTTATTTTTTTTTGTATTTGAAGTTTCGGGAGTCAAAGAATGGATAGATCCTTGGGGGCATTCGATTTGGGGTTCTTCTGAGGTTTCATGTATTATATCTCCAGTCAATTCTTCTTCTCCACCGATTTCAAGTCTGTGTATACGTTGTATTGGTCTTGTGAGAAATCCATTTGACGTTTTCACTCTCACAACTCTAATTACTTGATCTTGTCCTGGGTGAACTTCTATTATTTTTCCCATAGGCCACATTGTTCTCTTCATATTTTCGGTTTGAATCAAGACAACTTCTCCAACTTTAATTTTGCTGTATTTCCCTTTCTTAGACTGCACCAATGTAGCAAGATATTCATTTCTAAATCGTGTTCTGAATGCATCTCTTATATTTTGAAGGTAATTCAAACGTTTCTTCAAACTAATTCTCTCAATTTGATCTAAATCCGGGATCTCACTGCTGACCAAACTTTTCAAAAATGAGTCTGGTGTTATTGGTGTCAAATCTCCATTGGTATTATTTTCATTGTATGTAAGAGGCCGAGCATTCACCACAGCTTCGCAATCACATAAAACTGTATATAATTCATCATAGGTAAGACTTCTTTTTCCCAAATTTCTTCTAAGCAACTCCTTAATCATACGTACTACTCTCTCCCACCATCCGCCCCACCAAGCGGCAGTCGGTGGAATGAAGTTCCATTTTATTCTTGACACTGAAGAGAATTTTTGTATTTCGTTCCAGTCTATTTGTTTAAAAAGATTTTCAGTTCCATGGAAGTTACCTCCATTATCAGAATAAATGACAGATACTCTTCCTCTTCTGGCAATAAATCTTCTTAATGAAAAAATAAATTCTTCTGTTGAAATGGCTTTAACTAACTCAAAATGACATGCTCGATAGACTGCGCAGGTAAATATTACAATATAAACTTTGTCCTTGTTCTTGAGATATAACGGACCAGCAAGATCAATTCCAGTAATCTCAAACACTCCAACGTCATTCACTCTGTCCTTTGGTAATGCGGAAAAAGGAGATTCCATAGCAACTACTTTCTGTCTCTTGCACGGTACGCATACTCCAATGACATTTCTGATCATTTTTCTCCCTTTTATTATCCAAAACGTTTCTCTCAACTTACACCACAGAGTCTGTATTCCAGCATGACAAAACAATCTATGTTTTTCTTCAATTAATCTTTTAACAATTTCATGATTGTATGGTAGCAAAATTGGGTACCTAAAACATTCCAAATCATTTCTATTAATTATGCGAGTTTTCACTCTCAACACACCATTATCATCTCTAAAGATTTCCAATCCGTGGAAGTCTTTTTCTCTTTTACCAAAACTTTCACCTTGTATAATTTTAATCAAGCAATTCTCTGCTTTTTCAATTTCTTCGCTTAATAGTTCTTTGGTAAATTTGATATTTCCTTGGGATACATTTCCATAAAATCTATACATCCAAGCAATCATACGAACAATCTTACTATACTTAGAAAAATAGAGAAATTTCTCAGAGGTAGCGTTTTTATTCAAAATAAGATTTGTTACTACCGCTGTTTTCTTTTGCTCTATATAGGCTTCTTCATCATTATACGAATTTGAGGCTATCGGCCAAAATTCTATATTTTTATTCAGCCAATCGGGACCTTCCCACCAACGATTCTCAATCAACTGTTTTGTACTACAGCCTCTTGATGGAAGATCTGCTGCATTAGAAATACCGGCCACATGATTCCACTTGCTCAAATCAGTATGCTTCCGAATTTCCTCAACTCTATTATTTACGAAAGTGTTCCAATTTGACCTTGTCTTAATCCAAGTGAGAGTCACTCCAAAAATAGGCGTCAAAGTTTTGTAAACACTGTATTTTATGAATTGATTTATAGAGTCTACAAGCTATCAAGGCTGACAATAACTCAAGACGTGGTAAAGTAATTTTTCGTATGGGCGTGATTCTTGATTTTGAAAGTAACAAATTGACGTATATTTCACCATTTATTTCAACTCTTAGGAAAATACATGCAGCGTAAGCTGTTTTACTGGCATCACAGAAAATATCTAAAGAAACATGATCGCAATTTTTTAAAGGAGTGGTCCTACAAAAGGTTCTTGGAATCTGACAAAACTCAAGGAGGCGTATTTGTTCAAGCCAAATTTTGAATTTATCTAAAATATCTGATGGTAACAGATCATCCCACTTGATTTTTGCTTCCCAGGTTTTTTGTAGAAGAATCTTTGGTAAGAGTGTTACTGGACTAGTGAAACCTATCGGATCAAATACACGTTGCGCAGCAGACAAAAGGCCTCTTTTTGTAAATGGAATCTTGGGTATTTGTTCAAGAAATGAAACATCACAACAGAGTACATCTTGCTCAAAATTCCATACCAATCCTAGAACTGATATTGTACTTCCTTTACAAGGCATCTCACTTTCGTCTTCTTCAAAGAACCTCTCAGTATTATATACCCATCCTCTCAAATCAAATCCACCTGAATTCAAGCATGTTCTAGACTCATTCACAAACTCTTTCAACTCTTGTATACTATCAACACTCGTTACACAATTATCTACGTAAAATGACTCTCTTAGCTTGTTAATTGTCTCTGGATAATTACCATAAGTTTGGTCCAAATGATACATGATAGTAGCTCCGAGCAAAAATGGACTTGAGGAAACTCCAAATACCACCCTCGTATGTCTATAGATTTTAATTTCATTCATAGATGCATCTCTCCACCATAAAAATCTTAATACATCTCTGTCTTTTTCGGCTACACGAATCATAAGAAAAGCTTTTTTAATATCGGAAATTACACCTATCAAACCTAATCTAAATTTAACTAAAATCTCAGGTATCAACTCAATTAGATTAGGTCCTTTTTCTAAACTATTATTTAGTGAATTTCCGTTACTATCTTTAGCCGAAGCATCAAATACCGGTCTTAGTTTTGTAGTAATACTATACTCTTTAATGACGGCGTGATGAGGAATATAGTGTACTGTATTTTCTGAGCTTAGGTTTTTCACTTCCTCAATAATACCTAATTTTTCCCACTCTAGGAATACTTTATCATAAATATCATATTTATTTAAAATTTTAAGTTTTTTCGTGGTTGAAACAAGTCTACATTCCGCTTGTTGTCGGTTATTTTCTAGTCGTTTACAATCATTTAACCATGGGAGACAAACTTCGTATTTACCATCCTCTATTCTTGTGATAGACTCATTAAATTTTTTAATTGTTTCTGCTTCAATTTCATCTTTACTTTTAATGGAAATTGGATCTCTTATACCAATTGTCTCCATGTTCCATAAATCAGAAATATCGAGAAAATTTAAGCAGCAAAGAGTTTCTAATTTTGAGGATATATTTTGTGATCCCATTACGGTCCAACCCAGACGGGTCTCAATCGCAGTAAGATTGCCTATAGGTTTCAGTGTCCCTGTTATTAATCTGCCATATATGTCTGCTCCCAATAACAAGCTAATATCTAAACTTTTCAACTGAGTGTCAGAAATGTAGATATTTTCCATTTGCAATTTTCTTAGGATATCATTATTTTCCAAGCGTGGAATAAAATTGCAAATTTTGTTTTGTTCTAAAGCATAACTTTCAGTCTCAAACGTCTCATCTAAATTTTGAATTTTAACTTTATATAGACTGTGTAATTTTGGGACAAGTTGGGTGCCTCCGAATAAGCTTTGAACAATTTGTTCATCTCGAATCTTAGGTAGCCCCAAATTTTTTGCACAACTAGAGAGAATATACGATCTTTGAGATGCAGAATCAAGAATTGCCCTTACTACTTTTGACTCGCCTCTATGAACAATCTTTACTGCGATAGTTTGCATAAGTGTGCCACCAGGATTGCTAATTAAAACGCTCTCTTCATTTTGTTTATTTTCAGTTTTTTCTTTAAAGTTATTTTCTTTATGACATACTTCTGGGCAAAGTATAGGATAGTGTTTTTTGCCACAGAGGACACATTTGATAAATGTTCTACAGTTTTTTATGCTGTGAAATGGTTTTAAACAGCCGAAACAAACTTTTTTCTGTAAAACAATCTCTTTTCTTTTACCAAGTGTCATACTTTGTGCTTTTATGCAATCCTGGCTGCTGTGCCATGTACAATTACAAAATATGCAAGTTTTCTTACCATATTTTTCCTTCAAATCTTTTGAACCAGTCAAAATTGTAGCTGCAGTTGGCATGTGTGGCTCACCTGACCTTGTCTGCTTAATATTTCCCATCTCACTCTTTGTTCCTTGTCCAGCTTTCAATGTTGTTATTTTTGTCTACTCTTTTGTCCCAAAACTTTTTGCCAGATGGATTCTTTCTTCACTTTCTACTTCGGTTTTCAAGAAATCTAGTAAATTATTCAAAAGATTAGTATTTTTACCACTAAATTGATTTGTACTCCTGTGTCTTTCCCACACCCTCATGATATCTTCTGGCAAAGCAGACTCTACTAGTGGATACAACATTGCAGCGTATTTGTCTGTAGTCACCCCTAATGTTTCCAAATTCCGTAACTGTGACTCCAAACTATCATATAAAGAAGCAATTGTGATGTTAGATTTTCCCGTGGCTTGCTTAAGAACCAAATTTAATAGCTCGCGGACATATACTTCAATTAAAAACTCATCTCTACCAAATCTTGCTTTTAATTGTTCTAATGCTTTCTTATAATTTTCGACTGAAGGTGGATAACTTTCAATCAAGGCTCTAGCAGCAGAATTTTCTTCGGTCGATTGCAATAGATACTCAAACTTATATTCATTATCTATGCTTTCATCTTCATCTATCTTTCGAAATTGCCCCCAGAAACCTATCCATTTTTTGACATCCCCATCAAATTTTTTCAGGTTTAATTTAGGAAGGAGTAACTTATGCTTGGTACTCACATTTGATTCGGTCTGACCTTGACAACTTAAGAAATAATGGTCTACCTTATTCCTGTAATCTATAATCTTCTCCCTAAAAACCTCTACTGATACCATTTCAGCTTCCATCTCGGCTTCGCTGGATCCTTGGGTCACCATCATCCCCCAAATTTTATCATCAATATTGAAGATGCGGCTAATTTTATCCTCTAAAACCTTCAGGAGCTTTACGGTCGTTTCCCTGGAAATGCTGGGTCTTTTCAACTCTTCATCCAGCTGTTTACCAATTTCGTCAAAAAATTGTTGTAAAATTCTCCTCTCTATCTTCAATTTGTCTACGGTCGCCATATGTTCTTCTTAGGTACTGCAGGTTATATTATTTTGCCAAAGATAGGGGAAAATGAGGAGTAAATTATTCGACAAACTGTAATAAATTTATATTTTTTGACAACAACCTAGGTATAACGTCAAACAAAGGTAAAAATAAAATTAAACTATAACAACCATTGTTGCATTTGTCGGACTTCTCTTTTTACTATTGTGATTTTCCAACACATAGTTTATTGGCGCTAGTGCACGTGCCAGTTTGTTGGCGTAATAATAGTGGCGCCAGTATCTGTTTCCACTTGATATCAAAAACTTTTAACTGGCGCAGTAGAAAAATTGAAAATGGCGTCAACTTAAATAATTCAAGCAGGTATTAATGTTGCTGTGGATATTTTGTTTCTAGAATTATTTCAGAAGACCCGAAAAAACAAGAAGAAGAGACATAAACACAAGATGGATTTCACACAGATAAGCTCTAGAAGCATCAAATAATTTACTGTCTGAGTTAGCGGATGAAGATCATGAAGAATTTCCAAAGCTTTTTATTTTGCTTTTAGCAGCAGTGATATCAAAGCCACTTAAGAACGCGAGAACCCGCACAATACGTCAACACTTATCCTTATAGCATCATGCGGTTTTTCCTGTCTTTGTAGCACAAAAGTTTGTGATTCCACAAACAGGGATGCTCTTCCATAAACTTAATATGTTCAATAGGCTCGTACAGCATTTTTTTTTTTATTACACATTCTAAAAAAGCGTGTTGAGCTTAGCAGTTATGCAAAATTTCATAATTTTCTGAACCCTTGATCATATTCAAATAAATGATCAAAATACTCCAAATTTGAAACACGCAGTGACGTCACTGCATCTCTCACGTTGGTTGCCTGGTGATGGTACGCCAGTCACTTTGACAAATACAGGCATTGTTTTGACTTGTGGTTTTGACAAGTTTTAGTTTGGCACCGTTTAAACAAGTTTCAGTTTAGCATTTTATGTATCTGGTAGAACTGGATGTTTTTCTTTCGAATCACATCTCATAATATATTTGAATAATTCCCTGAGTTTCAATATTTTATGAGGACAATAGACCGATCTCCTATTACCTGGACTGCGCGCGTCGCTTGTAGGCTGCAGGTGAGCGTCCAATGAGAAGCAAGTTTATGACAGGTGGTTGTGCCACTTGAAATTTTCAAATGAAATTTCCATGTTTGAAATATTCAACGGTGAAATTTTCAATAGGTATTCGAAAAAATTGAAATTTCACAGAAATTGCAGGTGAAATTTTAAATTTGAAATTTCCCAAACTTTGTAGAAATTTTCATATATTTCACTGGAAATTTCATCAATTTCATCGAAATTTTCAAAAAGTTTACATGTTTCGCCGGGAAATACAAGGAGTTATTGGGAATTATGGCAACGCTGCTCACTGGTTGTCTTGCTTTGGAATCTTAATTCTTAGCAAATTTCTTAGCTTAGGTTGGTTGCCTAAATTTGTGATAAATAAGGTTAAACCAAAAAAACAATATTTGGAGCTACTTCACTCCATTTACGTGTACGCAAAGTTGCATCAATTTCAAATAAAGCCCCCCAAAGTCATGTAGTGATCATGTCACATCATAATTGAATTTTATAGAAAACTAGCTGACCCGGCGAACTTCGCACCGCCTCTGAAGTATTAAATATAGGTACCTATTAAATGTTGTGTTAACGTATCTATTAGCTGAATTAAATTCAGTTTTTTTCGATGGTGAATTTGGCTTTGGTTGAAAAAAATTAATGTTTACTCTCTGGATCAGAAGGCACCTAAAATTAAAATTTTACATCATCCTTTTTTAGGCAGCTTGTAAAGTGTACCACCAACTAAATAAACTCAGGCACAGGAATGTTCAAAGAATGTAAAGAAAACAAAAAAAATATCTAGCGCAGCCCTATTTCCCTCTATCTGCACTGCACTACTCCATCTGTTCTACTCTATCTGCACTACTCTATCTGACCTACTCTTTCTGCACCACTCTATCTGATCGGAATAGTGGAATAGTTCTGTGCAGCATTGTTCTATTGTATCTGCAATGCCTAGCTTCGTTCCAGGTATCAGAGATTTTTGTGTCAGAGATGGCACGGTATACAAAATACAAATTACAAAATAAACTTGGTATAGGTTATAAGATATGGCGCCGTATGCGGGCTTAGTAAATTTTTTTTCATAAATAAATAGAATAAGTAATGAAATGACCACATTAATGACATAACAACATGCTGGTACTGTCAACGCTAAAAAAAACTTTCAATTTGACAGCAAAATCCCCATTAACAAAATGATCCTCCATTTATTGAATAATTCATTTATCACAAAAAATGTGATAAATGAAGAACCGCTCGACCGATTTTGTGCAAACTTCACATAAACCATCTAATAAATAGTCTGAACAAAACCTAAACATTTGGTTTGGCTAGGTGAGTCCGTTCTTGAGTTATAAAATTACAACGAAAAGTGTCATTCATTTTTATATATATAGATTTCATGGAATTTTATGAAATTTCATTGAAAATTTCATAGTGAATCATTTTTATTTTGAAAATTTCATAATATTTTGGAAATTTTCAGAAAAATTCGGAAATATTGAAAATTTCACGGAAATTTCAAAAATTTCAATATTTCCATGAAAATTTCAGAGTGAAATTTCCAGATGAAGTGAAAAGTGAAATTTACCCAACCCTAATGACAGGCTTGCGTCATATTCTTATTCAGGGGCCAGTTCAGAATAAATCGTTCCTTCTTTCTTTGTAACGTGTAATTTGACAAAGAGAAAACTAATACTTTACATATTACTTGAACTCACCGCAGTTTCGTTTAAGGTTATGTTAGATTATACTTGACATATTCCTTTGCAATCTCATTGAGCGATGTTGCCGGATGAAACATTTATCAAAATAAAAGTGCAAACGATGTTTATCCACTTTAAAGCTCTTCTTTTGTCTGATTTAAGGCGTTGTGAAACACTTGAGACTATATTACTTCTTCAATGTTATAATGTTTGATTTGTCTTGTCTACATTTGTTCTGCAACAATACAATCTGGCCACACTGCAGCCTACGAGTTGCGCGCGCATGTCATCTTTTATTGTTTTCTAACTTGTATTTATTACAATGAAGCTTCCTTTTTCTAATCATGGGAGATAGGTCTATTATGGAAGTAGCATACAGAAAGAAAAATTATAAATATTGTATAGTTCCGCTAACTGTGAGCCAAACTGTCAGTAGAAAATAAGTTGACATTGCGTTCCGTGTGTGACGGCCTTTAGCCTGTTCCGACTCGAGAGATGCTATGACGTCACAGCAATGAATTTCCGAGGCATAACTGTTTTAATATTAAAAAACGCGTAACTTTTTTAATATTTATCCGATTGAGTTGAAATTTTTTCTACGTGCTATATGTGAGTTATACTCCATAAAAATGTGAAAAACCGTGTTAAAAAAATTTCACTGAACGAGCCTATTTTTTGGGAACCACTAGTGAAAACGTTTGTATTTTTTTTGACAAACTGTCACACATGGCAAACTGGCGCCAAAAAGGAGACCTCCATTCTACTTTACTGGCGCATGAAAAAGTGGCGACAGTTAACTGGTGCCAGTTAATTTTCTGCGTTTCCACGTGCCAGAAAACTTACGCCAGTCGACTAGCGCCAATAAACTACGCATGTGGAAACGCCGCTTTAGACCGGGAGCTCAACTTGGGGTTAATAATTTTTGTACTACATTTTTTTTATCGCAACTGTACCATTGTCACCAAAAGTAACTGGGACAGCATCATATTAGCTCTTGTACTATTATATGAATTTTATTATCAAATAGGTATCTGTCAAATTATGAATTAAATGCATTGAAATTAATGACGTCAGAATTAGTCCAGGAGATTATCATGCATTATTTTTGTCCCAGATACTTTTGGTGACGATGGTACATGCATTTTTAAACTTAAATATCGTAAAAATAGCTAAACCAAACATCAACATTTTTGGTATACAGGGTGTCCCACGATGGATGGCGTATTAGACGTTTATGGAGAACTAAAAAGCGGATCATTTTGAAAATTTGGCAACCGGGATAAATGACCGTGATCTACACTTCAAAAACATTTTTGTTTATGCGGTGTTGCCGCTTTTACTCTAAACCAGTGGCAACATCGCTATTTTAAATGAAACACCCCGTATTTAATTGCATATTTGGATTCTACATAAAATTCTGAGCAGATTTCATGTGATATACCCTATAGGTACCTAAGTTCAAATGTTTTGGAAATATTGACAGTTGAAAATTGACTTTTTGCAAATTTGGCAGGCTGTAAAACCTGAACGGTTAATTTTAGAGAAAAACCGATTTTACATTCCTATCTTAGATTTTTATAAACTATCATTTGACACCAATTTTGAATTTAATCCATGATTAAAAATTCCAATTAAATTTAATCTCCGGTTAAATTCAAAGTTGGCGTCAAATGATAGTTTACGAAAATCTAATATAGAAATGTAAGATCGGTTTTCCTCTGAAATTAACCGTTTAGGTTTTACAGCCTGTCAAAGTTGCAAAAAGTCAATTTTCAACTGTCAATATTTCCAAAACAGTTGAACTTAGGTATAGAGTATATCACATAAAATCTGCTCAGAATTTTACGTAGAATCAAAATATGCAATCACATACAGGGTGTTTCATTTAAAATAGCGATGTTGCATCTGCTTTAGAGTAGAAGCGGCAACACCGCATAAACAAAAATATTTTTAAAGTGTAGATTATGGTCGTTTATCCCGGTTGCCAAATTTTCAAAAAGATCCGCTTTTTAGTTCTCTATAAACGTCTAATACGCCATCCACCGTGGGACACCCTGTATCTGGAATCAGAAGAAAACAATCTATCATTATAATTATATTTCGTCCTCGTTTCGTAAATAAGATAAATGTAGTTTCCCCACTCTGCACCGAATACCACGAATTTTAAAGCAAAAAAGGGTCCCTCGGCATTCCCCCGCTTCGGTGCCACCCCGTGCCGTGTCCTTGTACCTAGTTTCATTCTTCGTTTTCGTGCCGAATGCTTCACGTCTCGTTACGCCGCGCGTCCTTATTTCGGGGTTTAATTCCTATCTACGTGTTATTTTTTATTTTTGTGTTTGCGGAATACTTATTGTATTTTGTAAAAATCATGCCGAAACATCGTAAGAGATGTCGTAGTGATTCTGAATCAGAGGATGAAGATTATCTTCGAGGGAAGATCAGAAAAATGCAAAAACGACTAGACAAAATTGGCAGGGGGCGTCGTAGGCAAGAGTCCCCGTCTCCGTCCTGGTCTAATCGAGCTCCATCGCAGTCATCTTTAGCACCTGTTTTTGTACTTGAAAATGAGGACAATAATGGAGATTTTGAGGTGGCAATAAGCGATGTCGAAGATGTTGTTGAAGGTAAGTCCGTTATATTTTTTGCTGAGGGTTTCATAGGCATGGAACGATGGAACCATCATATTATAATAATATGAGTTTACTACTGCTTTTTCGTGAGAATAATTTTTTTTTTTTGGGTCCTATTTTTTGTTAATAAGGACTTTATTCCTAAAACAAAAGGAAGAGAGGGGAATATCTATTTATGGCAATAGTTATTTCTTTCCTATAAAATGTGATATGGCCTATTTTTGGTAATAGGTTAGTCAGGTGCAATGTATTTGGCATTCTATTTATGGCAATAGATTATGAGCTAATACACCTACCTATCATATTTATGGCAATATGATTTATTGTAGCAAATAGTAACGTTTATTGTAAGCGTATTTCAATTGCTATCTTCTAGAGACAGGTACCTACCTAGTTAATTTTATGGATGCTTCTGTATTTATGTTATTATAGAAGGGTTTTTTTTCCCTTGTTGCAGATGGTGCATTGGTATCAGATAGCAACAAGGAGATCGTTCCTTCTCCAAGCTTAGACCAATCTGTTTTGGCTTTATTGGGGGAAGAGGAGGCGGTAAAGCCTTTGGTTGGTCCTAATATTCAAAAGGACCTAGCGGCCAAATGGTCAGCAATACTGAAGGATGGGCTTAGTGAGCAGGTCCATAGCGACTTACTAAAGGCATATCCTCCCTCGGAAAATTGCCCATTGCTCAAGAGTCCTCAACTTAATCCAGAGGTGGTATCTGCAATCAATGAGCAGGTTACTCGGCGTGATGGCAAGCTGATCGTCCTGCAAGATCAGATTGGTGCAGCCCTTTCAGCATTGGGACAGCTATTAACAGGTTTTTTGTCAAATGAAGAGAGAGACAACCATGCCTGCATCAAACTAGCTAGTGATGCAAGTAGATTACTGTTGGATTTTCATCACAAGCAATCGATTACTCGTAGGGAGTTAGTTGCTTTAAATCTCAGGAAAGATTTAAAGGAAACATTTGCTAAGGCTCCTGCTGATGGGTGGTTATTCGGTAGTGATTTGGGCGATAGGGTGAAAGCCGTCAAGGAATTAGCAAAAACTAGCCTCGACTTAAAGGCTGCTAAACCTAAAGCTACTAAGAAAAAGCCATTATCAACTTCCAACAAGGAGGTGGCTTTAAACTACCGCCGTCCACTCCGCCAATCGCAACAATTTGGGAGTCAGAGTGGACGTCAACGCAAGAATCAGACTCCCTACAAAAAATATCATCGCAGCGATCAGGGAAGGTCTTACCAGAACAAGAGATCAGAGCCTCGCAATCGAGGTCAATCGAAGGACAGGAGCAAACAATAGATAAAGCCGTAGGTAGACTTAAGAAATTTATATTTCGTTGGCGTGATATCACGCAAGATAAGTTTATTTTATCTTGGATTTCCGGTCTCAAGCTACCCTTTATTAGTGTCCCTGTTCAAAAGTTTGAACCATCTGAGACCAAGTGGTCGATGAAAGAGGAAGATTTTTTAAAAGTTTCTATTGATAAACTGTTATTTTCGGGAGCAGTTAATAATGTCAAGCCTTGTAAGGGACAATATGTATCAAATATTTTTTTGATACCAAAACCTGATGGCTCAAAACGCCTTATTCTTAATTTGAAATCCCTAAATAAATATGTTAGAACAGAACATTTTAAATTAGAGGATCACAAGGCTGTGTGTCATATTATTCAAAAAAATATTTTCATGTGCACTTTAGATCTAAAAGATGCATATTTTTTATTACCTATGGCAGAGGCCCATAAAAAATTTTTGAGATTTAAATTTAAAGGTGATTTATATGAATATAATTGCATGCCTTTTGGGCTGAATTGTGCTCCTCTAATATTTACCAAGCTAATGAAGCCTGTTCTTGCATCTTTAAGAGATAAGGGATTACTGTCAGTTTTGTATTTGGATGATTTTCTACTTCTGGGTCACTCATTTCATGATTGTAAGAGAAATTTGCTTTTAACAATCGATACCTTAGAAAGTCTTGGTTTTGTAATTAATTACAAAAAGAGCGTATTGATACCTGCTCAAAAATGTCGATATTTAGGCTTCAATTATGATTCCCTGAATTTCACTATCTCTATACCGGATGATAAAAAACCTGCTCTCTTGAAATCAGTTGAGCAAGTTATGAAAACTAAGAAATGTAGTATAAGGTCCTTTGCGAAATTTCTAGGCAAGTTGATTTCTATATGTCCGAGTGTCCCTTATGGCTGGATGTATACAAAATTGTTAGAAAGGCAAAAGTTTTTGGCTTTAAAAAAGGCTGCACACAACTATGACCAAGTAATGAAAATTTCTCCTATTTTGTATAATGATCTGAAATGGTGGCTAACTAAGATTCCAGATGCAGAAAAGCCTATAAGAACATCGGTTTTCCATGTAGAAATTTTTTCAGATGCATGTCTTACAGGTTGGGGAGTATGTTGTGGTGATGCCAAATGTCATGGTCTTTGGTCTTTAGAAGAAATGGTCGACCACATCAATGTTTTAGAACTGAAGGCCGCCTTTTTTGGTTTGAGATGTTACGCCAGCAGTCTGCAGAAACGTAACATTCTATTGCGTATAGACAATACTACAGCCATAGCCTACATTAATAGAATGGGGGGGATTCAATATGAAAAGTTGAACAAATTATGCCGAGAAATTTGGCAATGGTGCGAACAAAGAGAGCTTTTCATATTTGCCTCCTATATTCATTCTAAGGAAAACGTAATAGCTGATAGCGAATCACGTCAATTACAATTAGAAACAGAGTGGGAGCTCAACAAAATTTATTTTAGTCAGATCACTAAAGTTTTTGGAGTCCCAGATATCGACATTTTTGCAAGCCGTATTAATAGGAAATGTACCAAATTTGTTTCATGGTTTAAAGACCCTGATGCTGTAGGAGTAGATGCATTCACTTTGAATGGGAGTGCATTGAATTTTTATGCATTCCCTCCATTTTCTATCATTTTACGGGTATTGCAAAAGATTATTGATGATAAGGCTCAGGGAATAGTAGTAGTGCCTCATTGGCCTGCACAACCCTGGTATCCAATCTTCAACTCGCTTCTAAAGAAAATTCCAATTTACCTCCAACCTAATAAAAATTTACTTCTTTGTTTTGATAGGTCAACTCCACATCCGCTATGGGAGCATCTTACCCTGGTGGCAGGTTACTTATCCAACAGGCCCTGCGATTAAGGGAAATTCCTATGACAGCTTTGGAGGTATGTGTTTCTTCCATAGCTTTGTCAACAATGAAACAATATGATTCAGGGCTTAAACTTTGGTGGAAATTTTGCCGCGTTCATAATCTAAATTGTTTTGACGCATCTATACCAAGAGTATTGGATTTTTTGACAGAACAATTTAACAAAGGGGTGTCGTATGGTACTTTAAATTCGTACCGATCAGCCATCGCTCAGATTCTAGGCCCATCTATGGCTCAGGATTATAGAATGAAGCGTTTTTTTAAAGGGGTTTTTCTTCTCAGGCCAAGTAAACCTAAGTATATAAATACTTGGGACCCTCAGATTGTGCTTAGTTATTTACGCACTTTAAAAAATTGCAACCTTTCGTTAGAACTTTTGACATGCAAGCTGGCTATGCTTTTGGCTTTGTCTTCAGGTCAAAGAGTACAGACACTATCCCTTATTGAATTAAGGAATATTAGATCTTCATCCAGAGGCATTGAGATTCATATTTCAAAGAGAATCAAAACATCAGGTCATAATAGATTGCAGCCTGTATTATCTTTGCCTTTCTTTGCTGAAGATCCAGATATATGCGTTGCTTCAACTCTCTTATTTTATATTGATAAGACAAAGCCAAATCGCGATTCAAGTTTGTGCGGTAATTTATTAATAACGTTCAAGAGGCCTTATCATATTGCATCATCACAGTCAATTTCACGTTGGATCAGAAGAATATTGTCTGGTTCTGGAATTGATACTAAACAATTCTCAACTCACTCAACGAGACACGCCTCTACATCTTCAGCACATCAAAAGGGTGTCTCTTTTGATATTATTAGATTAGCAGCTGGCTGGTCCGGAAACTCTAGAACTTTTGCAAAATTCTATAACAGACCCATGCAGGACTGTTACAGCTTTGCAGAAGCAGTTCTGCATAACAATGATCAATCTTCATTTATGGTTGATTAAAGTTATCAGTTAAAGTACCTAGAGTTAGGCCTATAGTTATTAGTACCTAAGTGTAGAAGAATTTAACATATTATTTTAGGGATTTGGATATTCTTAAGAATCTTGTTTATTTTGTTTCATTTCTTAAGAAGACATTTATTTAGTCATTTGTTACATTATTTAGTTTGTCGATTTATATATTACATATTTTTCGATAAATTATGTTCTATTTAAGGCTATATAAAGTTTTAAAGTAGAGCATATAACTATTAAGCTACTAGTTTTATTTTTTCGTTGCTTAGAATTTGATTTGTTTATTTTTATTTTGTACTGTTGTGAATAAAGTTGGGCAAAATAATGAATCTTTAAACATCTACATTTATCTTATTTACGAAACGAGGACGAAATATAATTACTAGATCAAACGAACTTACCTGTAATGAAGTTCGATCGTAATTATATGAAGTCCTCGTTGAAGTAAATAAGTCCCTCCCTGTATTTTTCTTACCCTTATTTCTTCGAAATATCCCCTTTTATTTTGCAGCAACTTTATGTTTACTTCTTTAAAGTAATAAAACTAGGTACAAGGACACGGCACGGGGTGGCACCGAAGCGGGGGAATGCCGAGGGACCCTTTTTTGCTTTAAAATTCGTGGTATTCGGTGCAGAGTGGGGAAACTACATTTATCTTATTTACTTCAACGAGGACTTCATATAATTACGATCGAACTTCATTACAGGTAAGTTCGTTTAATCTAGTAATTTTATCCACAAATATACAGGGTTTTCCATTTGATAAAATGCAAGTGTTTGTTATTATGACAGTTGGCACTTGTCATTTGCCCATTTTGACATGTGCAATTCTGTGTGTGCAAAAGATAATAAGTAGGAATATCAATAAAACCCTAAAACTTTTGTGTTTACTTAATTTTTTTTATTATTTTCACAAGTTATAGAAGCCACCCACACTGATTACAAGGAACAGACCCTGTACATACCCATATACTTACTTTGAAATCCTTGAAAGAATAGCAAAATAAATATTTGTTCATATTTTTATTTGTGGATTAATAATGTAATTGCCAAAATAAATAAATATGTTCCCTAGATATATATGTCAGTGTAACTCAGTAACTCAAGCAGCTACCAAAAACCTTTCTCGGTCACTCGCAATCGCCTACAATCGTCTGCAATCATTCACAATTGTGTGCGATCATTCAAAATCGTCTGCAATCATATGCAGTCACATTGCAATCCTCCAAAATCCAACAATCGCCTCACAATCCCGGGATTGTAGTCGCAATCGCAGCAATCGCAGGGAAACAGTAGGGATTGTCGCAATACTGTCACAAAATTTAAGAAGATGGTACCCCCTCGCGGAAAACAATGAAAATTATTGAAAAAAATTACGCGAATTTCAAAAATTACGTAGAATTGCAAAAAATTATTGGAAATTACGTTTTACGAAAAAATAATAAAAATCACGAGAACTTCAAAAATAACGGAAATTTCAAAAACTTACCGGAATTATCATTATTGAAAAATAAAATAAAGAAATTACGAGAATTAAAAAAATAACAGAAATCACGAAAATCATAAAAAATTACGGAAATTAGGAAAATTATAAAAAAAAATTAGGACAATTAGAATAATTATAGAAATTGCAAAAATTACGGAAATTACGAAAAATTGAAAAAAAAAATATCGAAAATAACACAAAAATTAAGGAATTTGTTAAAAAAGTTACGAGAATTATAAAAAATTACGGGGATTAAAAAAAAGTTACGGGAATTACGAGAATTAGAAATCACAAAGGCTTTCGGGAAATGATTTTGAAAAATGCCCAGAAAAAATACGGAAATTACCTACTAATTTTTGAAATATACAAAAACGTGGAATTATAAAAATAACGGAATTTTCTGAGAAACTACGGCAATTAAAAAATTACGAAAATTTGAAGAACAACAGGAATTAATAAAAAAATTATAAGAATTATTTGAGAAATGACAGGAATTAAAAAATTTCTAAAGAAAAATTACGAAAATTACAAGTCTTCGAAGATTACAAAATTTGCTACAATGAGCTCTTTATTTTCTTCTTTTTCTGGAAAATTTTCACAATTTTCCCTTTGCCAGATTTCTAGAAAAAAATTAAAATTAAGAGGATGAATTCTCCTTAATTTTGCTGAAAAGTAAGTTTTTCAAAATTTTTCCTGGATTAATTTTATATTGAAAAATTTTGAAATTTTCGCAAAATGAGCCTCTCATTTTCCTCTTATTCTTGGAAAATTTTCAAAATTTTATCTTTGCAAGTTTTGCAGAAAAAAATTAAAATGTAAGAGGTGAATTTTCCTTAATTTTACTTGAAAAAATCAATTTTTCAGATTTTTTCCTGGAGTGATTTTTTACTGGAAAATTTTGAAATTTTCGTAAAATGAGCTCCTCATTTTCCCCTTATTCCTGGAAAATTTTTAAAATTTTCTCTTTGCAAGTTTTTTAGAAAAAAATTAAAATGTAAGAGGGTGAATTTTTTTTAATTGCTTAAATAAGTCAATTTTTTAGAACATATTTGAGATTTCAGTCGTAAAAAAAAAAAAGAATCACCCTTTGTCGTTTGTACATGATATTTAGGAACACCCTGTATAATACGCAGTTAATTAATTTATATATTTGGGACTCCAATGATTTTTTAAGAGCCGGTATTTCAATGTCACCTTAAGATATAGAATAAACATAGACATTGACAACATTGTCTGACCTTGTTCGATGACGTCATTCTAAATATAACATAAAAACCCTATACTTTAGGGCAAGTCTTGATTTTGAGGTAATATTGTAATACCGGCCCCGGTTGAAAATTTTTATTCCATAACAATAATAATTGCGAACGTGAGTTACATACGGCTCTACATTGTATATTTTATTTAATCAGCATATTATTTTTCATTAGCTTGCATTCTGTATTCTCTTTTTGTAGCTTCTACTTGCCGAGCGTCGTCAGTCAGAGCTTTGCATTCACTTTCGACGCTTCGAATTTTAATAAATTTTAAACGTAAAAATATTGTAATAGTTTTAAGTGAAATAAATTTGTTTTTAAAAAATCGTACATCGCGTACTGATTTGTAACTGGCGCAGTCGGTAGGATAGTCAGGAATCAATACATCGAGTATCGATTTATCGTGAAACGGTCAACTGGCTATCCGAAAGAACTTACGGTTCGGGATTTTGATTGAACATCAGAAACTTTCGACCGTGACTACGGAAAGTGCTCGTGTGCGTAAAGCAATTAATTGGGGATTGTTACGCGACGGCATTTTGAGAATTGATAACAAACTCTATCAATTCTGCGAGGACTTAGTGCTTTTGGACTTGGATTACAAAATTGCCACCAGAGGACTGAGGCCTTATAGTACCACCTAGACATAAGAAGAAAACTCTATGGCACGAAAATTGATAGCATATTTTATGTAAGTGCAATTTGTAAATGTCTGATTTGGACGATTTAATTAACTCTTTTGAAAGTATTGAGATAAACGATAATAGCTCTGACTCCGCTTCAAATACAGAAGTGTTAACTGATCAATCTAATAATCAATTAGAAACTGAAGGTAATATTGATCAATTAGAAAGTGAAAATAATATTTTACCTATTGATAGCTCAAACTTAGATTTAACTGCTTTTGCACAAACTATAACGCTTTTGCGAAGTCAACAAAATTTAAACTTTTCTCCTTTAAATATTGCTACAGTAAATTTACCAGTAACTATGGCTCAATTTAAACCCGAATATTTAAGTTGTGTCCCAAAATTCGAGGGAAACCCTTGCGAGCTAAACAGATATTTAGCGACTTGCAAATCTCTCATAGATAATTTTTATGATACTGTAAATGTAAATTGTTTCCAAAATATATTTTTAATAAACTCTCTTATAGGTAAACTTTCTGGCAATGCTAGATTAGTGGTTAATGTTCAGAATGTCTCCACCTGGGACGGTCTAAAAAATACATTGACTAGACATTTCGCGGACAGACGCGACGAGTCTTGTTTGAATAGAGACCTTGTTTTAACCAAACAAAATGCTAATGAGACCCCTCAATCTTACTATGATAGAATTCTCGAATTACTTAATTTACTCTGCAGTTACGTAGATGCTCACGACGATGTGGCTACTGCCCAAATAAAACGAAATTTGTATACAGAACTTGCTTTAAAAACATTCTTGGCCGGTTTAAGAGAACCTTTAGGCAACACAATTCGTTGTATGTCACCAAAAGATTTAGCTGATGCCATACAACTTGTTATTCGAGAGAGTAACACAAAATATTTCCAAAATCAACCCAATCACAATAATAGCAATGCAAATCATACAAAACCAAAACCTCAACAACATCAATTTCGATTTAATGGTCCAACCAGAAATTTTGGTTATAATAACTATACACCAAATCAGTTTAAGCAGCCTTTTCCGTCACAACCTATCAATATTAGACCTAATGCAAACATCCGCCCACAAAAATTCTTTTCTAACTCCCAAGTTTTTGGTAAACCAAAACCAACAAACGTATTTAGACAAAATCCTGGAAAAATCTTGCCAAAGCCCACACCAATGTCAGGTGTAAGTTTCCAAAACACCCAAAATTTCACACCAGTGGCTCAAGCATCAAATTTCCAGCAACCACAACAACAGTATCAGCAACAGCCCAAATATGCATTTGAAGAATTATTTACTACAGAACTAGATCCAACTTCTGAAGAATATCAATACAGTTATTCAAACGTCATCAATCAAACGTACCCCGAAAATAATGCAAATTATGATGAACAGCAGATCTATAACCCCGAAAATTCTTATTATTATTATGCTGACCCAGCACAGATAAATTATACAAATGAAACTCAAGAAGAACCGACCACATCAAATCAGGCTGTGGAATCAAATTTTCAGGAATCAGCCGAAGACAATCAGAATATTTGACGGAATCGCCCCCAGTGATTTCATTAAATTTAAACAACACCAGTGAACTCTCATACATAGTGTTTCCTGAATACAACGTCAAAATTTTAATTGATTCAGGTTCCACGAAATCTTTTATTGACCCAAATATAGCATTTAAATTATTTCCGAATTTCGTTATTAACGATCCTTTCGTCGTTAGTACGGTATTCCAGAAATCAGCCCATAAATATAGTGCTAACATACCAGCACCTAAAATATTTAATTTACCCAAAAAAGGAAAACTCAAATTTTACCTATTCAAATTCCATAACATTTTTGATGGTTTGATAGGCCTTGACAATTTAAAATTATTACAAGCAAATGTTGATTTTAATAGTGGTTACCTTATTACGCCCTATGCAAAGATCAAATTGAAATATCAACAAACACAAAACGAACTTAATTGCATTACTGTTGAAGCGAGAACAGAAAAAGTAATTAAAATCAAAACATCTATAAAAAATGGCGAAATTATTGTTCCCTATATGAAATTACACAATATTGAAATACCCGAATCACTAACAATCGCAAAAGATGGCTATGCAATAACAACAATCTTAAATAACTCTTGCGAGCCAATTACTTTAGATTTTTCAGAACAAATAGAAGTAGACCCTTTTGAAAGAAATAATATCGAGATGATAGATTTAAATAATTTTGACGAATCACCCAAACAAAGACTAGATTTATCAAAAATTCGTGTTGATCATCTTAATGATGAAGAAAAATACAAAACTTTGGAACTGTGTGAAGAATTTTCAGATATTTTCTATCAAGAAAATACACCTCTATCTTTCACTAGTAACTTGAAACATCATATACAAACGACAGATGAGACTCCAATTTATACTAAAACTTACAGATACCCGTTCATCCATCGCCAAGAAGTAAGAAATCAAATAGAAAAAATGTTAGATCAAAAAATTATAAGACCTTCAAATTCTCCCTGGTCCTCACCAATTTGGGTGGTACCAAAAAAATTAGATGCTACAGGAAAGCAAAAATGGCGTGTAGTCGTGGACTACAGAAAACTGAACGAAAAGACAATCGATAACAAATACCCGCTACCAAATATCACGGATCTTTTAGACAAATTAGGTAGATGCCAGTATTTTACAACATTAGACCTTGCATCAGGCTTTCACCAGATTGAAATGAATGAAGCCGACATACAAAAAACGGCCTTCAACACTGAAAATGGGTACTACGAGTACCTTAGGATGCCCTTCGGTCTGAAGAATGCGCCTGCTACCTTTCAAAGCATAATGGATTCAATTTTAAGGGGTATTCAAAATGAAAAATGTTTGGTATACCTAGATGATATCATTATTTTCTCGACATCCTTACAGGAACATCTAAATAACTTGAGAAATGTTTTCCAACGGCTACGTGACTCTAATTTCAAGATCCAGCTTGATAAAAGCGAATTTTTGCGTCGCGAAGTCGCATACCTGGGTCATATTGTGACGCCAGAGGGAGTCAAACCAAACCCCGATAAAATTAAAGCAATTAAGCAGTATCCGATACCGAAGACTACAAAGCAAATTAAAGGATTCCTAGGACTGTTAGGCTACTACCGGAGATTTATTAACAATTTTGCAAAAGTTACGAAACCTCTCACCAAATGTTTGAAGAAAGGCGCTAAAATCAATCATGACGAAGAATTTATTAACTGTTTCAAAATGTGCAAAAATTTACTAACAAATGAACCCATACTCCAGTATCCTGACTTTTCAAAACCTTTTAATTTGACAACAGACGCGAGTAACTTGGCCTTAGGAGCAGTACTTTCCCAAGGGCCAATTGGACAAGATTTACCGATCGCCTATGCCTCACGCACGCTCAACGACTCTGAGTGCAACTATTCTACGATAGAAAAGGAATGTTTGTGTCTTGTTTGGGCAACCAAATATTTCCGCCCTTATCTCTATGGCAGAAAATTTAACATCATTACAGACCACAAACCGCTTCAATGGCTTTTTCAGTTAAAGAACCAACTTCAAAACTACTTCGCTGGAGAATAAGACTAGAAGAATTTAACTATCAAATTATTTACAAGAAAGGAAAATTAAACACAAATGCGGACGCCCTATCGAGAATAGAAATTCATACTAAAGAAACAACAGAAAATATTTTTGACCTGCAAAAATATGTAGAAGACGTGACTAAAAATTTAGAGGACAACAACCACCAAAATAATGACGAAATTCCTAGCACAAGTCACGAAAATATGGATCAAATATCAGTTGTATCACAACCGGACAATGACCCACCAGAAATCGCGCAAGATGCCGATGATGCAACTATCCATACAAACGCCGACCAAAACCCTGTAGTAGGAGTACCTATTATTGAAACAGCTGTCAATTATGGTTCTAATCAAATAATATTGCAGCAGGTACACCACTCACCAGCAAGAGCGAAAATAATTGTACTATTTAACAAGAAACGTAGAATAATAGTACAACTATCGCAGGAAAATTTCGAGGAAGACATCATGAAATTTATCAAAGAATTAATAGTGCCAAATAAACCATACCACCTGTACTTTGAAAATCCAGAGGCTTATGAACCATTTTGCCGAGTCATCAAGAACAATTTTAAATGGCCCTCCTTACAATTTAAAAGATGTACTTCAAAACTACTCGACGTTACCAACAAAAATGATATTAAAGAAATCATACAAAATTACCACGAAAGCAAAGATTAAAAACAAAATATTACTGGCCCGATCTTAAAAGTTCCGTCCAATCTTACATTAACGAATGCGAAATTTGTATTCGTAGTAAATATGAACGTAACCCAGTAAAGATTCCAATGAACGTTACACCCACGGCATCAAGGCCCTTTGAAATTATTCACCTTGATACCTACACTCTAGAAAAAAGTAAATTCCTCACCATCGTCGACAGTTTTTCCAAATATGCGCAAGCATATCCACTTAAATCACTAGCTGCTACTGAAATTGCAGACAGTCTTCTAAGTCATTTTTCTCATCATGGAATTCCAAAACAAATAATTGTAGACAACGGTACAGAGTTTAAAAATACCATAGTGACAGAATTACTGTCCCTACACAAAATAAAAGTTCACTTTTGTTCGCCTTATCACCCGGAATCGAATGGTATCGCCGAGCGTTTCCATTCAACCCTTTCAGAGCACATCAGATTGCTTAACAATCAAAATTTCGCTAACGCAACCATACAAAATAAAATTGTATATGCCGTTCTGGCTTATAATCATACAATTGACTCTACAACCAACCTTAAACCCATTGATGTTGTGCAAGGACATATTACATCAGATGACACTTTTAATTAAAAATTAGATCAATTAATTTTATCAGATTATATAAATGAACATAAAGAAAAAGCAAAAGTTCTTTATGCGCAATTGAACGAAAAATTAATGGCTAAGAAAGAACACTTAACTACAAAAATTAATGTGAATAAAGACAACCCAGAAATATTTCAACCAAACCAAACAGTATTTACGAAAAAACACATACGACAGAAAAACGCTGACAAATTCAATAAGCCGACCAAAATAGTAAATGTCGACACAGCTAAAAAGACAGCAAAACTCGAATCTCAAGAAAAGATTCACTTGTCAAACATAAAACGTCCATTAAAAAATAAATATAGCTTTGACTAATTGCTATATTCTCTTTTCAGGATACTACAAGTATCAATTGCCCTTGAAGACAAAATTCAATTAGAAAAAATCGCTGATAACCCTGGACTATTGCCAATTAAATTAGGACAAGCCAAACTAGAAGAATATTCATTTACGCTAATTCATTTTTATGACCTCAATCCAATCCTAAATGAAGTCAACAAACTTCAAGAAAAATCAAAAAACTTGACCGATAACGTAAATACGCACGCAGAATATAAGATCGAAACTAGTAATTATATAAAAATACTATTCTTAATTCAAGACCGTGTTGAAACAAAATTAAAAGAATTAATTCCACACCCACAACGCACAAGACGCGGGCTTATTAATGCAGTCGGATCAATTTTCAAAACAATTACTGGTAACCTAGACGCATCAGATGGAGAACGTTATGAACAACTAATTGAAAATTTACAGAGTAATCAAATTGAAATAAAATCAAAAGCCTTAAAGGAAAATGCCATTTCGATTAAGCTGATTGAACAATTTAATAAAACTATTCAACAAATTGGGAAAAACGAGAACTTACTCGAATCCAAATTAAACCAGATTAGTTTAATTGTACAAAAAGGCACTTTCCGAGAAAATGCTAATATTATTAAAGATACTCTCAATCAAATAATTAATTTATACGAAATCATTGACTCAATACTGCAAGATGTAGAAAACGCAGTTACCTTTTCGAAACTGAAAATACTACATCCGAGTATCATAAAAACTGAAAATCTATATTTTGAGTTGCAAAGAATCCAAAAAATTGTGAATGCGAAAAGTATGCCCTTAGAGGTTACTCTAGCTAATACATTGTTATACGAGAAATTAGTAAAAATAGAAAGTTTTATTTTAAACAATAAAATTACCTTTCTAATTCGATTTCCTATCACTTATCAAAATAATTTCGACTATTATCATTTATACTCAATACCAATTTACAAACAAAATAAATTCAAAACAATCATTCCAAAAAGTAAATTCTTGGTAAAAAACAAATTGCACTTCTCATATCGATCTACGGAGTGCCAGGAAATCCAGAACCAGTACTATATCTGTGACAAAATGGATCTCACAGAAATCACAACCAAAAATCCATGTGCAATCCAATTATTGGAATCAAGTAACCAAGTCCAATCATGTCAACAAATCGAAGTTAGGATTTCGATCCCAATAGTCAATCAATTGGACCTCTCAAATAAATGGATCATAATTATTCCCAAAGAAGAAACAGTCAAAATGGAATGCAGCGACCAAGAAGAATATCAAAAATTATTTGGTACATATTTTGCCGAAATCCCAAAAAATTGCAAACTAACTAATCACAGCAATCAAGAAGTGATTATAAACAACGCACACGTAGGCCAAACAAAAACCCAGCCTATATTATTTCCTGATTTGAATAATCAAGAAGAACTACTACTGCCAACACTTAACTTGAGTGTTCATCTAGATGACCTGAAATTAGATGACCTCCAAAAAATCGAAAACCAAATTAAGGACAATCATCTTAATTTTACACCGTTTCCCGAAATCGTCGAAGCCCCAAATATTTGGACTATCTTCATTTACCTACTAATGGTAATTTTCGTCAGCTACTGCACCTACAAGAAACTGACTCAACTTAGACGAAGACCACGAAGAGCTCAAGAAGCCAATCCAGAAGACCCAATCCAAGAACCAATTATTCAACTACCCCTTCAACATGTTTAGTTGAATCTAATGAGGGAGGAGTTACATACGGCTCTACATTGTATATTTTATTTAATCAGCATATTATTTTTCATTAGCTTGCATTCTGTATTCTCTTTTTGTAGCTTCTACTTGCCGAGCGTCGTCAGTCAGAGCTTTGCATTCAATTTCGACGCTTCGAATTTTAATAAATTTTAAACGTAAAAATATTGTAATAGTTTTAAGTGAAATAAATTTGTTTTTAAAAAATCGTACATCGCGTACTGATTTGTAACTCGTGCTTTATGAATTAATCAACGACAAATACTTTTTTCTACATTATGACGTCATTAATGACGTAAGTAAGTACAAAAAGTGCAAAAAAAATACATAAAATAATTTGATTGCACTAATTTTTTATATAAGTGTTAGGTAGTGCCGAATAGGAGTGCTAATTTTTGCTTTAGGGATGCTTAGCACCCCCAAGCACCCCCCTAATTGCGCCTATGTGTGTTTGACCGGGAAATTTTGTTTGTTTCTTTTTTCTTTTTATTAATTAAAAAAGAAATCCCAGTAATTGACAGTTTTGATAAAAATTCTGTGGTACTCATATTATAAGCTCTTAATGAGTAAACTCTTTATAATGCAATTTATAAATAAATTAGTCACATAATAATATGATGAAATCATAAATCATATTATTTTTACTTCCTTGAAAAATCAAAGATAAACACTTTTCAGTGTTTGTTTTGCCCTAAAACAACAAAACTACGTTCTCGCTTTATTACTTCAATACATAATGAGGCTTTATTTGCTTTAGTTAGGTACCTACTCTTAAAAGGAGAAAACCACCTGTCACTTGAATCCAAATAAGGGCGCTGCTGAGCTGATGGTGTTTGAATAATAAAATGATTTGATTGGATTGAATTTCATCAAGTTAAAACGTGATTTTTCTTAAAATTATTTAAACATTCATAATAGATTATTGTTGAAATCAATCTTAAATCGTATAAACAGGTTTGTAGAAAATTTAATTAGAGCCTGATTACGTTAAAATCGGATGAAAATTAATGGTGCCATGAAGCAAAAACTGTCTCAGTGTCATTTTTGGAAAATTTTCAATTATACGACATACGAAACCCAGAAGTTATAGAACAATAAACGCGACCTTAACGAATAAGAAAGTTTCCAAAAAAGTTTGAAGATTATATTTTATAGACTCCTTAGATTAGATAGGTACCTTTCTGGTATACTTTATTCATTATTATAAATAACGGGTACCAGTATTTCAGTTATTCTGGTATCTGTTTTTGAACTAGGTATCACAACCTTAGACTATCACAACTCTGAAAACAATCCCTTTATCGTGCACATCTGTCCTTTTCAGGTTTTTTTATTTCTTCTCTTGCTCCACTTATACCCATTACCATTAGGTACCACTTTTAATAGCATAAATATTTCATTCTCCGCCTCTTGTAAAAACTAAATATTTTCTTTGGTGAAAATTCTGGACTTTTTGGGTGTGTAAGGTAAGAGCAGGGTAATAGAAGACAGGAAAATCATAATACATATGTAAAAAATATTAAAAACTCAAAGCAATTTACTTATTACTAATGGAGTTATGATTTTTTTTTTTAAATAATGATGTTTTGTAAAGTAAGACTTTACAAACAATTTTTTCACTCAAAAACTAAAGTGAGTGAAAAGTTGAAATTTTGCGGACTTTTTCCTCAAGTTTCAATGTAAAAATACTTAAAACTCAAAACATTTGAGTTATTATTAATGAAGTTATAATTTTTTTTTGAATAATGATGTTTTGTAAAGTAAAACTTTACAAACAATTTTTTAATCAAAAAATAAAGTGAGTAAAAAGTTGAAATTTTGAGGACTTTTTCCTAAAAGTTCAATGTGAAAAATACTAAAAACTCAAAGCGATTGAGGTATTATTAATGGAGTTATGATTTTTTTGAAATATTGATGTTTTGTAAAATAAGACTTAACAAACAACTTTTTCACTCAAAAACTAAAGTGAGTGAAAAGTTGAAATTTTGAGGACTTTTTCCTAAAGGTTCAATGTAAAAAGTACTAAAAACTCAAAGTGATTGAGTTATTATTAACGGAGTTATGATTTTCTTAATATAATGATGTTTTGTAAAGTAAGACTTTACAAACAACTTTTTCACTCAAAAACTAAAGTGAGTGGAGGGTTGAAATTTTAGGGACTTTTTCCTGAAGGTTCAATTTAAAAAATACTAAAAACTCGAAGCAATTGAGTTATTATTAGTGGAGTTATGATTTTTTTAAAATAATGATGTTTTGTGAAGTAAGACTTTACAAACAATTTTTTCACTCAAAAACTAAAGTGAGTGGAAAGTTGAAATTTTGAGGACTTTTTCCTCAAGTTTCAATGTAAAAATACTTAAAACTCAAAACATTTGAGTTATTATTAATGAAGTTATAATTTTTTTTTGAATAATGATGTTTTGTAAAGTAAAACTTTACAAACAATTTTTTAATCAAAAAATAAAGTGAGTAAAAAGTTGAAATTTTGAGGACTTTTTCCTAAAAGTTCAATGTGAAAAATACTAAAAATTCAAAGCGATTGAGGTATTATTAATGGAGTTATGATTTTTTTGAAATATTGATGTTTTGTAAAATAAGACTTAACAAACAACTTTTTCACTCAAAAACTAAAGTGAGTGAAAAGTTGAAATTTTGAGGACTTTTTCCTAAAGGTTCAATGTAAAAAGTACTAAAAACTCAAAGTGATTGAGTTATTATTAACGGAGTTATGATTTTCTTAATATAATGATGTTTTGTAAAGTAAGACTTTACAAACAACTTTTTCACTCAAAAACTAAAGTGAGTGGAGGGTTGAAATTTTAGGGACTTTTTCCTGAAGGTTCAATTTAAAAAATACTAAAAACTCGAAGCAATTGAGTTATTATTAGTGGAGTTATGATTTTTTTAAAATAATGATGTTTTGTGAAGTAAGACTTTACAAACAATTTTTTCACTCAAAAACTAAAGTGAGTGGAAAGTTGAAATTTTGAGGACTTTTTCCTCAAGTTTCAATGTAAAAATACTTAAAACTCAAAACATTTGAGTTATTATTAATGAAGTTATAATTTTTTTTTGAATAATGATGTTTTGTAAAGTAAAACTTTACAAACAATTTTTTAATCAAAAAATAAAGTGAGTAAAAAGTTGAAATTTTGAGGACTTTTTCCTAAAAGTTCAATGTGAAAAATACTAAAAATTCAAAGCGATTGAGGTATTATTAATGGAGTTATGATTTTTTTGAAATATTGATGTTTTGTAAAATAAGACTTAACAAACAACTTTTTCACTCAAAAACTAAAGTGAGTGAAAAGTTGAAATTTTGAGGACTTTTTCCTAAAGGTTCAATGTAAAAAGTACTAAAAACTCAAAGTGATTGAGTTATTATTAACGGAGTTATGATTTTCTTAATATAATGATGTTTTGTAAAGTAAGACTTTACAAACAACTTTTTCACTCAAAAACTAAAGTGAGTGGAGGGTTGAAATTTTAGGGACTTTTTCCTGAAGGTTCAATTTAAAAAATACTAAAAACTCGAAGCAATTGAGTTATTATTAGTGGAGTTATGATTTTTTTAAAATAATGATGTTTTGTAAAGTAAAACTTTACAAACAATTTTTTAATCAAAAAATAAAGTGAGTAAAAAGTTGAAATTTTGAGGACTTTTTCCTAAAAGTTCAATGTGAAAAATACTAAAAACTCAAAGCGATTGAGGTATTATTAATGGAGTTATGATTTTTTTGAAATATTGATGTTTTGTAAAATAAGACTTAACAAACAACTTTTTCACTCAAAAACTAAAGTGAGTGAAAAGTTGAAATTTTGAGGACTTTTTCCTAAAGGTTCAATGTAAAAAGTACTAAAAACTCAAAGTGATTGAGTTATTATTAACGGAGTTATGATTTTCTTAATATAATGATGTTTTGTAAAGTAAGACTTTACAAACAACTTTTTCACTCAAAAACTAAAGTGAGTGGAGGGTTGAAATTTTAGGGACTTTTTCCTGAAGGTTCAATTTAAAAAATACTAAAAACTCGAAGCAATTGAGTTATTATTAGTGGAGTTATGATTTTTTTAAAATAATGATGTTTTGTGAAGTAAGACTTTACAAACAATTTTTTCACTCAAAAACTAAAGTGAGTGGAAAGTTGAAATTTTGAGGACTTTTTCCTCAAGTTTCAATGTAAAAATACTTAAAACTCAAAACATTTGAGTTATTATTAATGAAGTTATAATTTTTTTTTGAATAATGATGTTTTGTAAAGTAAAACTTTACAAACAATTTTTTAATCAAAAAATAAAGTGAGTAAAAAGTTGAAATTTTGAGGACTTTTTCCTAAAAGTTCAATGTGAAAAATACTAAAAATTCAAAGCGATTGAGGTATTATTAATGGAGTTATGATTTTTTTGAAATATTGATGTTTTGTAAAATAAGACTTAACAAACAACTTTTTCACTCAAAAACTAAAGTGAGTGAAAAGTTGAAATTTTGAGGACTTTTTCCTAAAGGTTCAATGTAAAAAGTACTAAAAACTCAAAGTGATTGAGTTATTATTAACGGAGTTATGATTTTCTTAATATAATGATGTTTTGTAAAGTAAGACTTTACAAACAACTTTTTCACTCAAAAACTAAAGTGAGTGGAGGGTTGAAATTTTAGGGACTTTTTCCTGAAGGTTCAATTTAAAAAATACTAAAAACTCGAAGCAATTGAGTTATTATTAGTGGAGTTATGATTTTTTTAAAATAATGATGTTTTGTAAAGTAAAACTTTACAAACAATTTTTTAATCAAAAAATAAAGTGAGTAAAAAGTTGAAATTTTGAGGACTTTTTCCTAAAAGTTCAATGTGAAAAATACTAAAAACTCAAAGCGATTGAGGTATTATTAATGGAGTTATGATTTTTTTGAAATATTGATGTTTTGTAAAATAAGACTTAACAAACAACTTTTTCACTCAAAAACTAAAGTGAGTGAAAAGTTGAAATTTTGAGGACTTTTTCCTAAAGGTTCAATGTAAAAAGTACTAAAAACTCAAAGTGATTGAGTTATTATTAACGGAGTTATGATTTTCTTAATATAATGATGTTTTGTAAAGTAAGACTTTACAAACAACTTTTTCACTCAAAAACTAAAGTGAGTGGAGGGTTGAAATTTTAGGGACTTTTTCCTGAAGGTTCAATTTAAAAAATACTAAAAACTCGAAGCAATTGAGTTATTATTAGTGGAGTTATGATTTTTTTAAAATAATGATGTTTTGTGAAGTAAGACTTTACAAACAATTTTTTCACTCAAAAACTAAAGTGAGTGGAAAGTTGAAATTTTGAGGACTTTTTCCTCAAGTTTCAATGTAAAAATACTTAAAACTCAAAACATTTGAGTTATTATTAATGAAGTTATAATTTTTTTTTGAATAATGATGTTTTGTAAAGTAAAACTTTACAAACAATTTTTTAATCAAAAAATAAAGTGAGTAAAAAGTTGAAATTTTGAGGACTTTTTCCTAAAAGTTCAATGTGAAAAATACTAAAAATTCAAAGCGATTGAGGTATTATTAATGGAGTTATGATTTTTTTGAAATATTGATGTTTTGTAAAATAAGACTTAACAAACAACTTTTTCACTCAAAAACTAAAGTGAGTGAAAAGTTGAAATTTTGAGGACTTTTTCCTAAAGGTTCAATGTAAAAAGTACTAAAAACTCAAAGTGATTGAGTTATTATTAACGGAGTTATGATTTTTCTTAATATAATGATGTTTTGTAAAGTAAGACTTTACAAACAACTTTTTCACTCAAAAACTAAAGTGAGTGGAGGGTTGAAATTTTAGGGACTTTTTCCTGAAGGTTCAATTTAAAAAAATACTAAAAAACTCGAAGCAATTGAGTTATTATTAGTGGAGTTATGATTTTTTTAAAATAATGATGTTTTGTAAAGTAAAAACTTTACAAACAATTTTTTAATCAAAAAATAAAGTGAGTAAAAAGTTGAAATTTTGAGGACTTTTTCCTAAAAGTTCAATGTGAAAAATACTAAAAACTCAAAGCGATTGAGGTATTATTAATGGAGTTATGATTTTTTTGAAATATTGATGTTTTGTAAAATAAGACTTAACAAACAACTTTTTCACTCAAAAACTAAAGTGAGTAGAAAAGTTGAAATTTTGAGGACTTTTTCCTAAAGGTTCAATGTAAAAAGTACTAAAAACTCAAAGTGATTGAGTTATTATTAACGGAGTTATGATTTTCTTAATATAATGATTGTTTTGTAAAGTAAGACTTTTACAAACAACTTTTTTCACTCAAAAACTAAAGTGAGTGGAGGGTTGAAATTTTAGGGACTTTTTCCTGAAGGTTCAATTTAAAAAATACTAAAAACTCGAAGCAATTGAGTTATTATTAGTGGAGTTATGATTTTTTTTAAAATAATGATGTTTTGTGAAGTAAGACTTTACAAACAATTTTTTCACTCAAAAACTAAAGTGAGTGGAAAGTTGAAATTTTGAGGACTTTTTCCTCAAGTTTCAATGTAAAAATACTTAAAACTCAAAACATTTGAGTTATTATTAATGAAGTTATAATTTTTTTTTGAATAATGATGTTTTGTAAAGTAAAAACTTTACAAAACAATTTTTTAATCAAAAAATAAAGTGAGTAAAAAGTTGAAATTTTGAGGACTTTTTCCTAAAAGTTCAATGTGAAAAATACTAAAAATTCAAAGCGATTGAGGTATTATTAATGGAGTTATGATTTTTTTGAAATATTGATGTTTTGTAAAAATAAGACTTAACAACAACTTTTTCACTCAAAAACTAAAGTGAGTGAAAAGTTGAAATTTTGAGGACTTTTTCCTAAAGGTTCAATGTAAAAAGTACTAAAAACTCAAAGTGATTGAGTTATTATTAACGGAGTTATGATTTTCTTAATATAATGATGTTTTGTAAAGTAAGACTTTACAAACAACTTTTTCACTCAAAAACTAAAGTGAGTGGAGGGTTGAAATTTTAGGGACTTTTTCCTGAAGGTTCAATTTAAAAAATACTAAAAAACTCGAAGCAATTGAGTTATTATTAGTGGAGTTATGATTTTTTTAAAATAATGATGTTTTGTAAAGTAAAACTTTACAAACAATTTTTTAATCAAAAAATAAAGTGAGTAAAAAAGTTGAAATTTTGAGGACTTTTTCCTAAAAGTTCAATGTGAAAAATACTAAAAACTCAAAGCGATTGAGGTATTATTAATGGAGTTATGATTTTATTTGAAATATTGATGTTTTGTAAAATAAGACTTAACAAACAACTTTTTCACTCAAAAACTAAAGTGAGTGAAAAGTTGAATTTTGAGGACTTTTTCCTAAAGGTTCAATGTAAAAAAGTACTAAAAAACTCAAAGTGATTGAGTTATTATTAACGGAGTTATGATTTTCTTAATATAATGATGTTTTGTAAAGTAAGACTTTACAAACAACTTTTTCACTCAAAAACTAAAGTGAGTGGAGGGTTGAAATTTTAGGGACTTTTTCCTGAAGGTTCAATTTAAAAAATACTCTAAAAACTCGAAGCAATTGAGTTATTATTAGTGGAGTTATGATTTTTTTAAAATAATGATGTTTTGTGAAGTAAGACTTTACAAACAATTTTTTCACTCAAAAACTAAAGTGAGTGGAAAGTTGAAAATTTGAGGACTTTTTCCTCAAGTTTCAATGTAAAAAATACTTAAAACTCAAACATTTGAGTTATTATTAATGAAGTTATAATTTTTTTTTGAATAATGATGTTTTGTAAAGTAATACTTTACAAACAATTTTTTAATCAAAAAATAAAGTGAGTAAAAAGTTGAAATTTTGAGGACTTTTTCCTAAAAGTTCAATGTGAAAAATACTAAAAATTCAAAGCGATTGAGGTATTATTAATGGAGTTATGATTTTTTTGAAATATTGATGTTTTGTAAAATAAGACTTAAACAAACAACTTTTTCACTCAAAAACTAAAGTGAGTGAAAAGTTGAAATTTTGAGGACTTTTTCCTAAAGGTTCAATGTAAAAAGTACTAAAAACTCAAAGTGATTGAGTTATTATTAACGGAGTTATGATTTTCTTAATATAATGATGTTTTGTAAAGTAAGACTTTACAAACAACTTTTTCACTCAAAAACTAAAGTGAGTGGAGGGTTGAAATTTTAGGGACTTTTTCCTGAAGGTTCAATTTAAAAAATACTAAAAACTCGAAGCAATTGAGTTATTATTAGTGGAGTTATGATTTTTTTAAAATAATGATGTTTTGTAAAGTAAAACTTTACAAACAATTTTTTTAATCAAAAAATAAAGTGAGTAAAAAGTTGAAATTTTGAGGACTTTTTCCTAAAAGTTCAATGTGAAAAATACTAAAAACTCAAAGCGATTGAGGTATTATTAATGGAGTTATGATTTTTTTTGAAATATTGATGTTTTGTAAAATAAGACTTAACAAACAACTTTTTCACTCAAAAACTAAAGTGAGTGAAAAGTTGAAATTTTGAGGACTTTTTCCTAAAGGTTCAATGTAAAAAGTACTAAAAACTCAAAGTGATTGAGTTATTATTAACGGAGTTATGATTTTCTTAATATAATGATGTTTTGTAAAGTAAGACTTTACAAACAACTTTTTCACTCAAAAACTAAAGTGAGTGGAGGGTTGAAATTTTAGGGACTTTTTCCTGAAGGTTCAATTTAAAAAATACTAAAAAACTCGAAGCAATTGAGTTATTATTAGTGGAGTTATGATTTTTTTAAAATAATGATGTTTTGTGAAGTAAGACTTTACAAACAATTTTTTCACTCAAAAACTAAAGTGAGTGGAAAGTTGAAATTTTGAGGACTTTTTCCTCAAGTTTCAATGTAAATAATACTTAAAACTCAAAACATTTGAGTTATTATTAATGAAGTTATAATTTTTTTTTGAATAATGATGTTTTGTAAAGTAAAACTTTACAAACAATTTTTTAATCAAAAATAAAGTGAGTAAAAAGTTGAAATTTTGAGGACTTTTTTCCTAAAAGTTCAATGTGAAAAATACTAAAAATTCAAAGCGATTGAGGTATTATTAATGGAGTTATGATTTTTTTGAAATATTGATGTTTTGTAAAATAAGACCTTAACAAACAACTTTTTCACTCAAAAACTAAAGTGAGTGAAAAGTTGAAATTTTGAGGACTTTTTCCTAAAGGTTCAATGTAAAAAAGTACTAAAAACTCAAAGTGATTGAGTTATTATTAACGGAGTTATGATTTTCTTAATATAATGATGTTTTGTAAAGTAAGACTTTACAAATAATTTTTTTACTCAAAAACTAAAGTGAGTGGAAAGTTGAAATTTTAGGGACTTTTTCCTGAAGGTTCAATTTAAAAAATACTAAAAACTCGAAGCAATTGAGTTATTATTAGTGGAGTTATGATTTTTTTAAAATAATGATGTTTTGTGAAGTAAGACTTTACAAACAATTTTTTCACTCAAAAACTAAAGTAGTGAAAAGTTGAAATTTTGAGGACTTTTTCCTAAAGGTTCAATGTAAAAAGTACTAAAAACTCAAAGTGAATGAGTTATTATTAACGGAGTTATGATTTTCTTAATATAATGATGTTTTGTAAAGTAAGACTTTACAAACAACTTTTTCACTCAAAAACTAAAGTGAGTGGAGGGTTGAAATTTTAGGGACTTTTTCCTGAAGGTTCAATTTAAAAAATACTAAAAACTCGAAGCAATTGAGTTATTATTAGTGGAGTTATGATTTTTTTAAAATAATGATGTTTGTGAAGTAAGACTTTACAAACAATTTTTTCACTCAAAAACTAAAGTGAGTGAAAAGTTGAAATTTTGAGGACTTTTTCCTAAAGGTTCAATGTAAAAAGTACTAAAAACTCAAAGTGATTGAGTTATTATTAACGGAGTTAAGATTTTCTTAATATAATGATGTTTTGTAAAGTAAGACTTTACAAACAACTTTTTCACTCAAAAACTAAAGTGAGTGGAGGGTTGAAATTTTAGGGACTTTTTCCTGAAGGTTCAATTTAAAAAATACTAAAAACTCGAAGCAATTGAGTTATTATTAGTGGAGTTATGATTTTTTTAAAATAATGATGTTTTGTGAAGTAAGACTTTACAAACAATTTTTTCACTCAAAAACTAAAGTGAGTGAAAAGTTGAAATTTTGAGGACTTTTTCCTAAAGGTTCAATGTAAAAAGTACTAAAAACTCAAAGTGATTGAGTTATTATTAACGGAGTTATGATTTTCTTAATATAATGATGTTTTGTAAAGTAAGACTTTACAAACAACTTTTTCACTCAAAAACTAAAGTGAGTGGAGGGTTGAAATTTTAGGGACTTTTTCCTGAAGGTTCAATTTAAAAAATACTAAAAACTCGAAGCAATTGAGTTATTATTAGTGGAGTTATGATTTTTTTAAAATAATGATGTTTTGTAAAGTAAAACTTTACAAACAATTTTTTAATCAAAAAATAAAGTGAGTAAAAAGTTGAAATTTTGAGGACTTTTTCCTAAAAGTTCAATGTGAAAAATACTAAAAACTCAAAGCGATTGAGGTATTATTAATGGAGTTATGATTTTTTTGAAATATTGATGTTTTGTAAAATAAGACTTAACAAACAACTTTTTCACTCAAAAACTAAAGTGAGTGAAAAGTTGAAATTTTGAGGACTTTTTCCTAAAGGTTCAATGTGAAAAATACTAAAAATTCAAAGCGATTGAGGTATTATTAATGGAGTTATGATTTTTTTGAAATATTGATGTTTTGTAAAATAAGACTTAACAAACAACTTTTTCACTCAAAAACTAAAGTGAGTGGAGGGTTGAAATTTTAGGGACTTTTTCCTGAAGGTTCAATTTAAAAAATACTAAAAACTCGAAGCAATTGAGTTATTATTAGTGGAGTTATGATTTTTTTAAAATAATGATGTTTTGTGAAGTAAGACTTTACAAACAATTTTTTCACTCAAAAACTAAAGTGAGTGAAAAGTTGAAATTTTGAGGACTTTTTCCTAAAGGTTCAATGTAAAAAGTACTAAAAACTCAAAGTGATTGAGTTATTATTAACGGAGTTATGATTTTCTTAATATAATGATGTTTTGTAAAGTAAGACTTTACAAACAACTTTTTCACTCAAAAACTAAAGTGAGTGGAGGGTTGAAATTTTAGGGACTTTTTCCTGAAGGTTCAATTTAAAAAATACTAAAAACTCGAAGCAATTGAGTTATTATTAGTGGAGTTATGATTTTTTTTAAAATAATGATGTTTTGTGAAGTAAGACTTTACAAACACTTTTTTCACTCAAAAACTAAAGTGAGTGGAAAGTTGAAATTTTGAGGACTTTTTCCTCAAGTTTCAATGTAAAAATACTTAAAACTCAAAACTATTTGAGTTATTATTAATGAAGTTATAATTTTTTTTTTGAATAATGATGTTTTGTAAAGTAAAACTTTACAAACAATTTTTTAATCAAAAAATAAAGTGAGTAAAAAGTTGAAATTATTGAGGGACTTTTTTCCTAAAAGTTCAATGTGAAAAATACTAAAAATTCAAAGCGATTGAGGTATTATTAATGGAGTTATGATTTTTTTGAAATATTGATGTTTTGTAAAATAAGACTTAACAAACAACATTTTTCACTCAAAAACTAAAGTGAGTGAAAAGTTGAAATTTTGAGGACTTTTTCCTAAAGGTTCAATGTAAAAAAGTACTAAAAACTCAAAGTGATTGAGTTATTATTAACGGAGTTATGATTTTCTTAATATAATGATGTTTTGTAAAGTAAGACTTTACAAACAACTTTTTCACTCAAAAACTAAAGTGAGTGGAGGGTTGAAATTTTAGGGACTTTTTCCTGAAGGTTCAATTTAAAAAATACTAAAAACTCGAAGCAATTGAGTTATTATTAGTGGAGTTATGATTTTTTTAAAATAATGATGTTTTGTGAAGTAAGACTTTACAAACAATTTTTTCACTCAAAAACTAAAGTGAGTGGAAAGTTGAAATTTTGAGGACTTTTTCCTCAAGTTTCAATGTAAAAATACTTAAAACTCAAAACATTTGAGTTATTATTAATGAAGTTATAATTTTTTTTTGAATAATGATGTTTTGTAAAGTAAAACTTTACAAACAATTTTTTAATCAAAAAATAAAGTGAGTAAAAAGTTGAAATTTTGAGGACTTTTTCCTAAAAGTTCAATGTGAAAAATACTAAAAATTCAAAGCGATTGAGGTATTATTAATGGAGTTATGATTTTTTTGAAATATTGATGTTTTGTAAAATAAGACTTAACAAACAACTTTTTCACTCAAAAACTAAAGTGAGTGAAAAGTTGAAATTTTGAGGACTTTTTCCTAAAGGTTCAATGTAAAAAGTACTAAAAACTCAAAGTGATTGAGTTATTATTAACGGAGTTATGATTTTCTTAATATAATGATGTTTTGTAAAGTAAGACTTTACAAACAACTTTTTCACTCAAAAACTAAAGTGAGTGGAGGGTTGAAATTTTAGGGACTTTTTCCTGAAGGTTCAATTTAAAAAATACTAAAAACTCGAAGCAATTGAGTTATTATTAGTGGAGTTATGATTTTTTTAAAATAATGATGTTTTGTGAAGTAAGACTTTACAAACAATTTTTTCACTCAAAAACTAAAGTGAGTGGAAAGTTGAAATTTTGAGGACTTTTTCCTCAAGTTTCAATGTAAAAATACTTAAAACTCAAAACATTTGACTTATTATTAATGAAGTTATAATTTTTTTTTGAATAATGATGTTTTGTAAAGTAAAACTTTACAAACAATTTTTTAATCAAAAAATAAAGTGAGTAAAAAGTTGAAATTTTGAGGACTTTTTCCTAAAAGTTCAATGTGAAAAATACTAAAAATTCAAAGCGATTGAGGTATTATTAATGGAGTTATGATTTTTTTGAAATATTGATGTTTTGTAAAATAAGACTTAACAAACAACTTTTTCACTCAAAAACTAAAGTGAGTGAAAAGTTGAAATTTTGAGGACTTTTTCCTAAAGGTTCAATGTAAAAAGTACTAAAAACTCAAAGTGATTGAGTTATTATTAACGGAGTTATGATTTTCTTAATATAATGATGTTTTGTAAAGTAAGACTTTACAAACAACTTTTTCACTCAAAAACTAAAGTGAGTGGAGGGTTGAAATTTTAGGGACTTTTTCCTGAAGGTTCAATTTAAAAAATACTAAAAACTCGAAGCAATTGAGTTATTATTAGTGGAGTTATGATTTTTTTAAAATAATGATGTTTTGTGAAGTAAGACTTTACAAACAATTTTTTCACTCAAAAACTAAAGTGAGTGGAAAGTTGAAATTTTGAGGACTTTTTCCTCAAGTTTCAATGTAAAAATACTTAAAACTCAAAACATTTGAGTTATTATTAATGAAGTTATAATTTTTTTTTGAATAATGATGTTTTGTAAAGTAAAACTTTACAAACAATTTTTTAATCAAAAAATAAAGTGAGTAAAAAGTTGAAATTTTGAGGACTTTTTCCTAAAAGTTCAATGTGAAAAATACTAAAAATTCAAAGCGATTGAGGTATTATTAATGGAGTTATGATTTTTTTGAAATATTGATGTTTTGTAAAATAAGACTTAACAAACAACTTTTTCACTCAAAAACTAAAGTGAGTGAAAAGTTGAAATTTTGAGGACTTTTTCCTAAAGGTTCAATGTAAAAAGTACTAAAAACTCAAAGTGATTGAGTTATTATTAACGGAGTTATGATTTTCTTAATATAATGATGTTTTGTAAAGTAAGACTTAACAAATAATTTTTTTACTCAAAAACTAAAGTGAGTGGAGGGTTGAAATTTTAGGGACTTTTTCCTGAAGGTTCAATTTAAAAAATACTAAAAACTCGAAGCAATTGAGTTATTATTAGTGGAGTTATGATTTTTTTAAAATAATGATGTTTTGTGAAGTAAGACTTTATAAACAATTTTTTCACTCAAAAACTAAAGTGAGTGAAAAGTTGAAATTTTGAGGACTTTTTCCTAAAAGTTCAATGTGAAAAATACTAAAAACTCAAAGCGATTGAGGTATTATTAATGGAGTTATGATTTTTTTGAATTATTGATGTTTTGTAAAATAAGACTCAACAAACAACTTTTTAACTCAAAAACTAAAGTGAGTGGAGGGTTGAAATTTTAGGGACTTTTTCCTGAAGGTTCAATTTAAAAAATATTAAAAACTCGAAGCAATTGAGTTATTATTAGTGGAGTTATGATTTTTTTAAAATAATGATGTTTTGTGAAGTAAGACTTTACAAACAATTTTTTCACTCAAAAACTAAAGTGAGTGAAAAGTTGAAATTTTGAGGACTTTTTCCTAAAGGTTCAATGTAAAAGGTACTAAAAACTCAAAGTGATTGAGTTATTATTAACGGAGTTATGATTTTCTTAATATAATGATGTTTTGTAAAGTAAGACTTTACAAATAATTTTTCTACTCAAAAACTAAAGTGAGTGGAGGGTTGAAATTTTAGGGACTTTTTCCTGAAGGTTCAATTTAAAAAATACAAAAAACTCAAAGCAATTGAGTTATTATTGAGGGGGGGGGGGGTGACGGACTTTATGTCTTCTGAATTCATAATTCGTATCTTAGTATTTTATCTAATATCACATTTTTTGAAGTTCAATATAATTTCATAAAGATTCCGCGTAATATCACTGGAATTTGTTCAAAAGTCTTGGTAATTTCCTTGGAATTCTATTTATTTTTCCTGGAATTTTTTCTTATTATTAATTCTATTTAATTTCTATGTCGTTTTTGGGAATTACTTACTTTTAATTTCACCCATTGGAATTTCATGTCATTCTTTGAAATTTCATCCATTATCTCATATATCTATAATAATTTCAATGGAATACTGCATAATTTTGATGGCATTTATCTCAAATTTACAAAAAAATTTCATACCATCAATAAAATTCAGTATAATTTCAATTTATATGAAATTTTGATGAAATTCAACAATTTTTTTTAGAATTTTTCAGCAGCTTTCTTTCGATTTTAATGAAATTCCATTCAATTTCATTGGAATTCCATCGTCATTTTTTGGAATTTCATTGTAATTCCATATAATTTTTGCCGAATTCGGCATAATTGCAATAAAATTCGGAATATTTCACAAGAATTCCATATAAATTTTTAAGGAATTCCGAAAAATTTTATAAATTTTACCTAATTTCTATGAAATTTTACATACTTTTTGTATAATTCTGCATAGTTCCTGTGGAATTCTTCATAATTTCACTAGAATTTCAAATTTTTTATGAAATTTCATCTAATTGGTCAATAGAATGGTGAATAGCTCGGTAAATAGCTAGACTTCGCCACATTGAAGTAAATTTGTATAAGGTTTGTAATTTTCAGAACTTCGATTGATAAAAGTCATTTTTATTTAATGTGTGAGGTAGAAAACTGTTTGACTGTTATTTTTTGAAAAATTTTCATTGTTCGATAATTTCAATTTTAAAGCTTCTCGGTTGCAATTTTGTTGAATCTATACTCCTGGACAAAATTATCGCACCACTGCACATAAGCACCACCATAAGCAGTGGTGCGATAATTTTGTCCGTCCCTATTATTTGAATGAATCTGAGTAAAATACGTAGTTATTAGCAACCCAAAATGCAGTTTCCTAGTTTAACCCACTGCACCATAATAATTATGCCCTAAAGAGGAAACTCTAAATTAGGTATTCCTCTGCAACTGAATCAAAGGGGTCGTTTTTTTTAATTAAAAACCTGGTTCGGTCTTCTGCTACTATACATATAGAGACGTAATAAAAACGAAAATGCAAATAGAATATTTTCATGTCTCTCTGTGAAAAAAATATGGACGATATTATTGGTTTAAAAATAAACTTCATTAATAACCATAGACTGCAGTATTTTATGGTAAAATTACAAACAAGAAATCACCATATTCTTCTTAATTAAACGCCTATTAAAAGTAATTGCCTTTTTTTAATGTCAGTCATTTGTTAAATAATAATTAAAATAATCATAAAAATCACCAAGTTGTCAGTGGATTTATTAGATACCAATTATTACCATAATTTATTATTATAATTACAATTGTTAGTCAATATTTCAATAATTATAAAAAAAAAGTTCAATTTTAAAGAAATCAACTTGGGATTTTGACCCAGAAAATTTCAAATTTTTATCATTATCAAATTTTGAAATGATGCAGTTTTCTGTTTTTGTAAATTGGCAAATTATTATTGTATTATCAGTAATCACTGGATCAAAAAAAACCAAGTTAATTTATAGCTTGAAATAAGCCAAAATGCTAATTCGTTTTAGAAGAAAATTGTTCAGCAGCTCGAAGAATATCGTATGCAAAACGGATTTTGCATTACGTATGCATGGAATAATTAAAAACCAATATTGACAGTCTGCTGAACGGAGAAAAAAAAAAAAAAAAAACTACCACCGACCAGATGGACATTAGAAAATCTAATTTTCTAAATTATTTTAATCGATATACGAAATTTCATTAATAGGTACAGGGTTAAATATTTTGAACTAAAAATCATTATCAATTATTTGTGTGAGCTAAAACGTATAACATTTCTCACTAGTTGCTGAAAAGCAAAGATTTTCAGTGGCGACTCGTGGCTATTTCAAATGAGGAGGCTAAAAAATAAAGCAAGCAAAATTTGTTTTGGGGTGCCCATGCCCCTCAATAAGATATCTAAAATTCAATAAAAACCATGAATACTCAAGAAAATGTTCCTTTTCTTCATGTAAATATATATTTTCAAAGTTAATTTTGACGAAAAATAAAAAATAAAAAATACAAGGTTTTTCTGGTCAGAATCGAAATTTCCTTTTTTATTATTTTTTTTTTTCGGCCTTAAGATGGATCAAATTAACTTTTCGTCGTATTTTTTGCTCCTCTATTCGATAAAATTAATTTTTTTTTGAAATTCAAAATTTGATTTTTTTCGACAAAAAAATTCAAAAGGGCCTTCGATTTATTATTTTTTTTTTAATTTTCAAAACGTCCTAACTCAAAAACGGGAGAAAAACTTCAAACACAAAACTTATAGATCTCGTCGAGTACTACAAAAAAGCCTATAAGAAGTATCCCTCCACGAGGCAGTGTTTTCGAGAAAATCGACCTGGAAAATTTTAAAGATGAGGAGGCTAAATTTTTTCCGGTACATCGAAGAGAACTAACTGAAACTTGAAATATCGACTAAAAATCACATTTTGAATATTTCCAATTTTTGATTGGCTCCAAATTATCCACGACCAATAGAATTGTAAACTGGGCTCCGTGAATAATGGAAACGATTTTTAGAAAATAATGATGTTTTGTAAAGTAAGACTTTACTTACAAACAATTTTTTCACTCAAAAACTAAAGTGAGTGGAAAGTTGAAATTTTGAGGACATTTTTTTAATAATTCAATGTAAAAAATACCAAAAACTTAAAGCGATTGAGTTATTATTAATGGAGTTACGATTTTTTGAAAATAATGATGTTTTGTACAGTAAGACTTTACAAACAATTTTTTCACTCAAAAACTAAAGTGAGTAAAAAGTTGAAATTTTGAGGACTTTTTCCTTATGATTTAATGTAAATAATACCAAAAACTCAAGGCGATTGAGTTATTATTAATGGATTTACGATTTTTTAAAAATAATGATATTTTGTAATGTAAGACTTTACAAACAATTTTTTCACTCAAAAACTAAAGTGAGTGGAAATTTGAAATTTTGAGAACTTCTTTCTAATGATTCAATGTAAAAAATACCAAAAACTCAAAGCGATTGATCTATTATTAATGAAGTTACGATTTTTTGAAAATAATAGTGTTTTGTAAAGTAAGACTTTACAAACAATTTTTTCACTCAAAAGCTAAAGTGAGTGGAAAGTTGAAATTTTGAAAACTTCTTCCTAAGGATTCAATGTGAAAAATACCAAAAACTCAAAGCGATTGAGTTATTATTAATGGAGTTACGATTTTTTGAAAATAATGATGTTAGGTAATGTAAGACTTTACAAACAATTTTTTCACTCAAAAACTAAAGTGAGTGGAAAGTTGAAATTTTGAGGACTTTTCTCTAATGATTCAATGTAAAAAATACCAAAAACTCAAAGCGGTTGAGTTATTATTAATGGAATTACGATTTTTTGAAAATAAAAATATTTTGTAAAGTAAGACTTTATAAACAATTTTTTTCACTTAAAAACCAAAGTGAGTGGAAAGTTGAAATTTTGAGGACTTAATCCCAATGATCCAATATGAAAAATACCAAAAACTCAAAGCGATTGAGCTATTATTAATAGAGTTACGATTTTTTGAAAATAATGATGTTTTGTCATGTAAGACTTTACAAACAATTTTTTCACTCAAAAACTACAGTGAGTGGAGAGTTGAAATTTTTAGGACTTTTTCCTAATGATTCAATATAAAAAATACCAAAAACTCAAAGCTATTGAGTTATTATTAATGGAGTTACGATTTTTTGAAAATAATGATGTTAGGTAATGTAAGACTTTACAAACAATTTTTTCACTCAAAAACTAAACTGAGTGGAAACTTGAAATTTTGAGAACTTTTTCCTAATGATTCAATGTAAATAATACCAAAAACTCAAAGCGATTGAGTTATTATTAATGGAGTTACGATTTTTTGAAAATTACGATGTTTTGTGAAGTAAGACTTTACAAACAATTTTTTTCACTTAAAAACCAAAGTGAGTGGAAAGTTGAAATTTTGAGGACTTAATCCCAATGATCCAATATGAAAAATACCAAAAACTAAAAGCGATTGAGCTATTATTAATGGAGTTACGATTTTTTTAAAATAATGATGTTTTGTCATGTAAGACTTTACAAACAATTTTTTCACTCAAAAACTACAGTGAGTGGAGAGTTGAAATTTTTAGGACTTTTTCCTAATGATTCAATATAAAAAATACCAAAAACTCAAAGCTATTGAGTTATTATTATTGGAGTTACAATTTTTTGAAAATAATGATGTTTTGTGAAGTAAGACTTTACAAACAATTTTTTCACTCAAAAACTAAACTGAGTGGAAACTTGAAATTTTGAGAACTTTTTCCTAATGATTCAATGGAAATAATACCAAAAACTCAAAGCGATGGAGTTATTATTAATGGAGTTACGCTTTTTTGAAAATAATGATGTTTTATAAAATAAGACTTTACAAACAATTTTTTCACTCAAAAACTAAAGTGAGTAGAAACTTGAAATTTTGAGAACTTTTTCCTAATGATTCAATGTAAATAATACCAAAAACTCAAAGCGATGGAGTTATTATTAATGGAGTTACGATTTTTTGAAAATTACGATGTTTTGTGAAGTAAGACTTTACAAACAATTTTTTCACTCAAAAACTAAAGTGAGTAGAAACTTGAAAGTTTGAGGACTTTTCTCTAATGATTCAATGTAAAAAATACCAAAAACTCAAAGCGATTGAGTTATTATTAATGGAATTACGATTTTTTGAAAATAATGATGTTTTGTAAAGTAAGACTTTACAAACAATTTTTTTTACTTAAAAACCAAAGTGAGTGGACAGTTGAAATTTTGAGAACTTTTTCCTAATGATTTAACGTAAAAAACATCAAAAACTTAAAGCGATCGAGTTATTATTAATGAAGTTACGATTTTTTGAAAATAATGATGTTTTGTAATGTAAGACTTTACAAACAATTTTTTCACTCAAAAACTAAAGTGAGTAAAAAGTTGAAATTTTGAGGACTTTTTTCTAATGATTTGATGTAAAAAATACCCAAAACTTAAAAACGACTGAGTTATCATTAATGGAGTTACGATTTTTTAAAAATAATGATGTTTTGTAAAATAACACTTTACAAACAATTTTTTCATTCAAAAACTAAGATGAGTGAAAACTTGAAATTTTGAGGATTTTTTCCTAATGATTCAATATAAAATATATCAGAAACTCAAAGCGATTAAGTTATTATTAATGGAGTTGAGATTTTTTGAACATAATGATATTTTGTAATGTAAGACTTTACAAACAATTTTTTCAGTCAAAAACTAAAGTGAGTGGAAAGTTGAAATTTTGAGGACTTTTTCCCAATGATTCAATGAAGAAAATACCAAAAACTCAAAGCGATTGAGTTACTATTAATGGAGTTACGATTTTTTGAAAATAATGATATTTTGTAATGTAAGACTTTACAAACAATTTTTTCACTCAAAAACTAAAGTTAGTGGAAATTTGAAATTTTGAGAACTTCTTTCTAATGATTCAATGTAAAAAATACCAAAAACTCAAAGCGATTGAGTTATTATTATTGGAGTTACAATTTTTTGAAAATAATGATGTTTTGTGAAGTAAGACTTTACAAACAATTTTTTCACTCAAAAACTAAAGTGAGTGGAGATTTGAAATTTTGAGGACTTTTTCCTAATGATTCAATGTAAAAAATACCATAAACTCAAAGCTATTGAGGTATTATTAATGGAGTTACGATTTTTTAAAAATAATGATGTTATGTAATGTAAGACTTGACAAACAATTTTTTCACTCAAAAACTAAAGTGAGTGAAAAGTTGAAATTTTGAGAACTTCTTCCTAACGATTCAATGTGAAAAATACCAAAAACTTAAAGCGATTGAGTTATTATTAATGGAGTTACGATTTTTTGAAAATAATGATGTTTTGTATAGTAAGACTTCACAAACAATTTTTTCACTCAAAAACTAAAGTGAGTAGAAACTTGAAATTTTGAGGACTTTTCTCTAATGATTCAATGTAAAAAATACCAAAAACTCAAAGCGATTGAGTTATTATTAATGGAGTTAAGATTTTTTGAAAATTACGATGTTTTGTGAAGTAAGACTTTACAAACAATTTTTTTCACTTAAAAACCAAAGTGAGCGGAAAGTTGAAATTTTGAGGACTTAATCCCAATGATCCAATATGAAAAATACCAAAAACTCAAAGCGATTGAGCTATTATTAATAGAGTTACGATTTTTTGAAAATAATGATGTTTTGTCATGTAAGACTTTACAAACAATTTTTTCACTCAAAAACTAAAGCGAGTGGAGATTTGAAATTTTGAGGACTTTTTCCTAATGATTCAATGTAAAAAATACCAAAAACTCAAAGCTATTGAGTTATTATTAATGGAGTTACGATTTTTTAAAAATAATGATGTTAGGTAATGTAAGACTTGACAAACAATTTTTTCACTCAAAAACTAAAGTGAGTGGAAAGTTGAAATTTCAAGGACTTTTTCCCAATGACTCAATGTAAAAAATACCAAAAACTCAAAGCGATTGAGCTATTATTAATAGAGTTACGCTTTTTTGAAAATAATGATGTTTTGTCATGTAAGACTTTACAAACAATTTTTTCACTCAAAAACTAAAGTGAGTGGAGATTTGAAATTTTGAGGACTTTTTCCTAATGATCCAATGTAAAAGATTCCAAAAACTCAAAGCTATTGAGTTATTATTAATGGAGTTACGATTTTTTAAAAATAATGATGTTAGGTAATGTAAGACTTGACAAACAATTTTTTCATTCAAAAACTAAAGTGAGTAGAAAGTTGACATTTTGAGGACTTTTTCCTAATGATTCAATGTAAAAAATATTAAAAACTCAAAGCCATTGAGTTATTATTAATGGAGTTACGATTTTTTAAAAATAATGATGTTAGGTAATGTAAGGCTTTACAAACAATTTTTTCACTCAAAAACTAAAGTGAGTGGAGAGTTGAAATTTTGAGGACTTTTTCCTAATGATTCAATGTAAATAATACCAAAAACTCAAAGCGATGGAGTTATTATTAATGGAGTTACGATTTTTTGAAAATAATGATGTTTTATAAAATAAGACTTTACAAACAATTTTTTCACTCAAAAACTAAAGTGAGTAGAAAGTTGAAATTTTGAGGACTTTTTCCTAATGACTCAATGTAAAAAATACCAAAAACTCAAAGCAATTGAGCTATTATTAATGGAGTTACGATTTTTTGAATATAAAAATATTTTGTAAAGTAAGACTTTATAAACAATTTTTTCACTCAAAAACTAAAGTGAGTGGAAATTTGAAATTTTGAGAAATTCTCTCTAATGATTCAATGTGAAAAATACCAAAAACTCAAAGCGATTGAGTCATTATTAATGGAGTTACGATTTTTTGAAAATAATAATGTTTTGTAAAGTAAGACTTTACAAACAATTTTTTCACTCAAAAACTAAAGTGAGTGGAAAGTTGAAATTTCAAGGACTTTTTCCCAATGATTCAATGTAAAAAATATCAAAAACTCAAATCGATTGAGTTATTATTATTGGAGTTACAATTTTTCGAAAATAATGATGTTTTGTGAAGTAAGACTTTACAAACAATTTTTTCACTCAAAAACTAAACTGAGTGGAAACTTGAAATTTTGAGAACTTTTTCCTAATGATTCAATGTAAATAATACCAAAAACTCAAAGCGATGTAGTTATTATTAATGGAGTTACGATTTTTTGAAAATAATGATGTTTTGTAAAGTAAGACTTTACAAACAATTTTTTCACTCAAAAACTAAACTGAGTGGAAACTTGAAATTTTGAGAACTTCTTTCTAATGATTCAATGTAAAAAATACCAAAAACTCAAAGCGATTGAGTTATTATTAATGGAGTTACGATTTTTTGAAAATTACGATGTTTTGTGAAGTAAGACTTTACAAACAATTTTTTTCACTTAAAAACCAAAGTGAGTGGAAAGTTGAAATTTTGAGGACTTTTTCCGAATGATTTAACGTACAAAACACCAAAAACTTAAAGCGATCGAGTTATTATTAATGAAGTTACGATTTTTTGAAAATAATGATGTTTTGTAAAATAACACTTTACAAACAATTTTTTCATTTAAAAACTAAGGTGAGTGAAAACTTGAAATTTTGAGGATTTTTTCCTAATGATTCAATATAAAAAATATCAGAAACTCAAAGAGATTGAGTTATTATTAATGGAGTTGAGATTTTTTGAAAATAATGATATTTTGTAATGTAAGACTTTACAAACAATTTTTTCACTCAAAAACTAAAGTGAGTGGAAAGTTGAAATTTTGAGAACTTCTTCCTAATGATTCAATGTGAAAAATACCAAAAACTCAAAGCGGTTGAGTTATTATTAATGGAGTTACGATTTTTTGAAAATAATGATATTTTGTAATGTAAGACTTTACAAACAATTTTTTCACTCAAAAACTAAAGTGAGTAGAAAGTTGAAATTTTGAGGATTTTTTCCTAATGATTCAATGTAAAAAATACCAAAAACTCAAAGCGATTGAGTTATTATTAATGGAGTTACGATTTTTTGAAAATAATGATATTTTGTAATGTAAGACTTGACAAACAATTTTTTCACTCAAAAACTAAAGTGAGTAGAAAGTTGAAATTTTGAGGACTTTTTCCTAATGATTCAATGTAAAAAATACCAAAAACTCAAAGCAATTGAGCTATTATTAATGGAGTTACGATTTTTTGAAAATAAAAATATTTTGTAAAGTAAGACTTTATAAACAATTTTTTCACTCAAAAACTAAAGTAAGTGGAAATTTGAAATTTTGAGAAATTCTCTCTAATGATTTAATGTGACAAATACCAAAAACTCAAAGCGACTGAGTTACTATTAATGGAGTTACGATTTTTTGAAAATAATGATATTTTGTAATGTAAGACTTTACAAACAATTTTTTCACTCAAAAACTAAAGTGAGTAGAAAGTTGAAATTTTGAGGACTTTTTCCTAATGATTCAATGTAAAAAATACCAAAAACTCAAAGCGATTGAGTTATTATTAATGGAGTTACGATTTTTTAAAAATAATAATATTTTGTAAAGTAAGACTTTACAAACAATTTTTTCTCTCAAAAACTAAAGTGAATGGAAATTTGAAATTTTGAGAACTTCTTTCTAATGATTCAATGTAAAAAATACCAAAAACTCAAAGCGATTGAGTTATTATTATTGGAGTTTCAATTTTTCGAAAATAATGATGTTTTGTGAAGTAAGACTTTACAAACAATTTTTTCATTCAAAAACTAAACTGAGTGGAAACTTGAAATTTTGAGAACTTTTTCCTAATGATTCAATGTAAAAAATACCAAAAACTCAGAGCGATTGAGTTATTATTAATGGAATTACGATTTTTTGAAAATAATGATGTTTTGTAAAATAACACTTTACAAACAATTTTTTCATTCAAAAACTAAGGTGAGTGAAAACTTGAAATTTTGAGGATTTTTTCCTAATGATTCAATATAAAAAATATCAGAAACTCAAAGCGATTAAGTTATTATTAATGGAGTTGAGATTTTTTGAACATAATGATATTTTGTAATGTAAGACTTTACAAACAATTTTTTCAGTCAAAAACTAAAGTGAGTGGAAAGTTGAAATTTTGAGGACTTTTTCCCAATGATTCAATGAAGAAAATACCAAAAACTCAAAGCGATTGAGTTACTATTAATGGAGTTACGATTTTTTGAAAATAATGATATTTTGTAATGTAAGACTTTACAAACAATTTTTTCACTCAAAAACTAAAATGAGTAGAAAGTTGAAATTTTGAGGACTTTTTCCTAATGATTCAATGTAAAAAATACCAAAAACTCAAAGCAATTGAGCTATTATTGATGGAGTTACGATTTTTTGAAAATAAAAATATTTTGTAAAGTAAGACTTTATAAACAATTTTTTCACTCAAAAACTAAAGTGAGCGGAAAGTTGAAATTTTGAGGACTTTTTCCTTATGATTTAATGTAAAAAATAACAAAAACTCAAAGCGATTGAGTTATTATTAATGGATTTACGATTTTTTGAAAATAATGATGTTTTGTAAAATAACACTTTACAAACAATTTTTTCATTCAAAAACTAAGGTGAGTGAAAACTTGAAATTTTGAGGATTTTTTCGTAATGATTCAATATAAAAAATATCAGAAACTCAAAGCGATTGAGTTATTATTAATGGAGTTGAGATTTTTTGAAAATAATAATGTTTTGTAAAGTAAAGCAGCGTTTTCCTAGCAACGCACATTTTACGCGGCGTAGAACGTAATACGGCCGACGCAACGCAATATCCAATGCGCTGCGTAAAAGTGTTTTCCTAGGATTGTCAGTTGCGTCCGGATCGTCCCGATGAGTATATCAAAAAAGAAATTAGCTTTGGCTTTATTATTATTTCAAGATGAAATTTTGCAAGAGGAGATTTATACATAATAGCCACGATTCATGATAGGACTCGAAATTCTGCGCTAGTCAATTATTTCAAAAAAGAAGAAGCGATTTAAAATACTTATCCATAGACATCTGCTCGACGACGAAGTGAAATTTAAAGCATATTTTAGAGTTACGTTGCAAGACAGCAATTCTCATTTCTCCTCGATCTTTTGAGAAAAGATTTAAGTAAGGAACCATGTAATCGTGTGCGACATCCTATTTCGCTACCTGAAAAACTTGGCCTAACACTGAGGTATATAACAGGAGCACTTTCTTTGCCAACACGCAGCGTACAACTGAATAGACTGCTCTCAGAGCAGTCGTCCAGTTGCGTCGACCGTATTACGCTAGCGCAAGTCGTTTTTACGCAGTGTAGGAAAACACCTTCATTTGATTTTCATTAGACATGTCCTCAGCGTTTTACGCCGACCGAATTACGTTCTACGCCGCGTAAAATGTGCGTTGCTAGGAAAACGCTGCTTAAGACTTTACAAACAATTTTTTCACTCAAAAACTAAACTGAAGGGAAACTTGAAATTTTGAGAACTTTTTCCTAATGATTCAATGTAAATAATACCAAAAACTCAAAGCGATGGAGTTATTATTAATGGAGTTAAGATTTTTTGAAAATAATGATGTTTTGTAAAGTAAGACTTTACAAACAATTTTTTCACTCAAAAACTAAAGTGAGTGGAGATTTGAAATTTTGAGGACTTTTTCCTAATGATTCAATGTAAAAAATACCATAAACTCAAAGCTATTGAGGTATTATTAATGGAGTTACGATTTTTTAAAAATAATGATGTTATGTAATGTAAGACTTGACAAACAATTTTTTCACTCAAAAACTAAAGTGAGTGAAAAGTTGAAATTTTGAGAACCTCTTCCTAACGATTCAATGTGAAAAATACCAAAAACTTAAAGCGATTGAGTTATTATTATTGGAGTTACAATTTTTTGAAAATAATGATGTTTTGTCATGTAAGACTTCACAAACAATTTTTTCACTCAAAAACTAAAGTAAGTAGAAACTTGAAATTTTGAGGACTTTTCTCTAATGATTCAATGTAAAAAATACCAAAAACTCAAAGCGATTGAGTTATTATTAATGGAGTTAAGATTTTTTGAAAATTACGATGTTTTGTGAAGTAAGACTTTACAAACAATTTTTTTCACTTAAAAACCAAAGTGAGTGGAAAGTTGAAATTTTGAGGACTTAATCCCAATGATCCAATATGAAAAATACCAAAAACTCAAAGCGATTGAGCTATTATTAATAGAGTTACGATTTTTTGAAAATAATGATGTTTTGTCATGTAAGACTTTACAAACAATTTTTTCACTCAAAAACTAAAGTGAGTGGAGATTTGAAATTTTGAGGACTTTTTCCTAATGATTCAATGTAAAAAATACCAAAAACTCAAAGCTATTGAGTTATTATTAATGGAGTTACGATTTTTTAAAAATAATGATGTTAGGTAATGTAAGACTTGACAAACAATTTTTTCACTCAAAAACTAAAGTGAGTGGAAAGTTGAAATTTCAAGGACTTTTTCCCAATGATTCAATGTAAAAAATACCAAAAACTCAAAGCGATTGAGCTATTATTAATAGAGTTACGCTTTTTTGAAAATAATGATGTTTTGTCATGTAAGACTTTACAAACAATTTTTTCACTCAAAAACTACAGTGAGTGGAGAGTTGAAATTTTTAGGACTTTTTCCTAATGATTCAATATAAAAAATACCAAAAACTTAAGGCGATGGAGTTATTATTAATGGAGTTACGATTTTTTGAAAATAATGATGTTTTGTATAGTAAGACTTTACAAACAATTTTTTCACTCAAAAACTAAAGTGAGTGAAAAGTTGAAATTTTGAGAACTTCTTCCTAACGATTCAATGTGAAAAATACCAAAAACTCAAAGCGATTGAGTTATTATTAATGGAGTTACGATTTTTTGAAAATTACGATGTTTTGTGAAGTAAGACTTTACAAACAATTTTTTTCACTTAAAAACCAAAGTGAGTGGAAAGTTGAAATTTTGAGGACTTAATCCCAATGATCCAATATGAAAAATACCAAAAACTCAAAGCGATTGAGCTATTATTAATAGAGTTACGATTTTTTGAAAATAATGATGTTTTGTCATGTAAGACTTTACAAACAATTTTTTCACTCAAAAACTACAGTGAGTGGAGAGTTGAAATTTTTAGGACTTTTTCCTAATGATTCAATATAAAAAATACCAAAAACTCAAAGCTATTGAGTTATTATTAATGGAGTTACGATTTTTTGAAAATAATGATGTTTTATAAAATAAGACTTTACAAACAATTTTTTCACTCAAAAACTAAAGTGAGTGGAAAGTTAAAATTTTGAGGATTTTTTCATAATGATTCAATGTAAAAAATACCAAAAACTCAAAGCGATTGAGCTATTATTTATGGAGTCACGATTTTTTGAAAATAATGATGTTTTTTAAAGTAAGACTTTACAAACAATTTTTTCACTCAAAAACTAAAGTGGGTGGAAATTTGAAATTTTGAGAACTTCTTTCTAATGATTCAATGTAAAAAATACCAAAAACTCAAAGCGATTGAGTTATTATTATTGGAGTTACAATTTTTCGAAAATAATGATGTTTTGTGAAGTAAGACTTTACAAACAATTTTTTCACTGAAAAACTAAACTGAGTGGAAACTTGAAATTTTGAGAACTTTTTCCTAATGATTCAATGTAAATAATACCAAAAACTCAAAGCGATGGAGTTATTATTAATGGAGTTACGATTTTTTGAAGATAATGATGTTTTGTAAAGTAAGACTTTACAAACAATTTTTTCACTCAAAAACTAAAGTGAGTGGAAATTTGAAATTTTGAGAACTTCTTTCTAATGATTCAATGTAAAAAATACCAAAAACTCAAAGCGATTGAGTTATTATTAATGGAGTTACGATTTTTTGAAAATTACGATGTTTTGTGAAGTAAGACTTTACACACAATTTTTTTCACTTAAAAACCAAAGTGAGTGGAAAGTTGAAATTTTGAGGACTTAATCCCAATGATCCAATATGAAAACCAAAAACTAAC